>WSYH01003959.1:30566-56129 GCA_036426205.1 Ascaphus truei
GGACGTGTTTAATGGTTTAAAGGTCAGTCCCACAAGCAGCAAAGTACACTACATGACAGGGGACGTGTAGATGGCTTAAAGGGACCAGTCCCCACGTAGGAGCAAGTTGACCTAATGACAGGGAGGTGTTTAAGGGTTTAACAGGTTGACAGTCCCATGTAAGAGCAAAGGTGATTCACTCAGATGGCATCTCCCTTCCCCTTCCTCCTGCCCCCGCCCTGTGTTTAATGGGGTTAAAAGGGTCCAGTCCCAACATAGGGACAAAGTGACCTATGGACAGGAAGTGTTTAAGGATTAAAGGGTCAGTACCCCACATAGGAGCAAAGTGATTAATGACTGGGACGTGTGTTAATGGGGTTAAGGGTCAGTCCCACACAGCAGCAAAGTGACCTAATGACAGGGACGTGTTTTAATGGCTTAAAGGGACAGTCCCACGTGGAGGAAAGGACCTATGACTGGGACGTGTTTAATGGGGTTAAGGGTCAGTCCCACGTAGGAGCAAAGTGACCTATGACAGGGACGTTGTTTAATGGGTTAAAGGGTCAGTCCCAGTAGGAGCAAAGTGACCCAATGACAGGGAGTGTTTAATGGGTTAATGCGTCAGTCCCATGTAGGGGCAAAGTGACCTATTGAAGGGACGTGTTTAATGTTTTAAAAGGTCAGTCCACGTAGGAGCAAGGATGACCTAATGACAGGGACGTGTTAATGGGTTAAAGTGTCAGTCCCACGTAGGAGGAAAGTGACCTAATGACTGGGAGTGTTTAATGGGTTAAAGTGTCAGTCCCACGTAGAGGAGCAAAGTGACCTAATGACAGGGACGTGTTTAATGGGTTAAAGGGTCAGTCCCCACGTAGGAGCAAAGTGACCTAATGACGGGACGTGTTTAATGGCTTAAAGGGACAGTCCACAGTAGGAGGAAAGTGACCTAATGACTGGGACAGTGTTAATGGGTTTAAAGTGTCAGTCCCACGTAGGAGCAAAGTGACCTAATGACAGGGACGTGTTTAATGGGTTAAAGGGGTCAGTCCCACGTAGGAGCAAAGTGCGTAATGACAGGGACGTGTTTAATGGGTTAAGGGACAGTCCTAGGAGCACAGTGACTAACTAATGACAGGGGACGTGTTTAATGGGTTAAAGGTTCGTCCCACGGAGCAAAGTGGCCTAAGACAGGGACGTGTTTAATGGGTTAAGTGTCAGTCCCCGTAGGGAGGAAAGTGACCTAATGACTGGGACGTTTTAATGGGTTTAAAGTGTCAGTCACACGTAGGAGCAAAGGACCTAATGACAGGGACGTGTTTAATGGGTTAAAGGGTCAGTCCCACGTAGGAGCAAGTGACCTAATGACGGGACGTGTTAATGGCTTAAAGGAACAGTCCACGTGAGGAGGAAAGTGACCTAATGACTGGGACGTGTTTTAATGGTTTTAAAGTGTCAGTCCCACGTAGGAGCAAAGTGACCTAATGACAGGGACGTGTTTAATGGGTTAAAGGGTCAGTTCCCACGTAGGAGCAAAGTGACGTAATGACAGGGACGTGTTTAATGGGTTTAAAGGGGACAGTCCCAACGTAGGAGCACGTGACCTAATGACAGGGACGTGTTTAAGGGTTAAGGTTCAGTCCCACGTAGGAGCAAAGTGACCTAATGAAGGACGGTGTTAATGGGTTAAGGTTCAGTCCCACGTAGGAGCAAAGTGACCTAATGACAGGGACGTTGTTATGGGGTTAAAGGGTCAGTCCCCACGTAGGAGCACAGTGACCTAATGACAGGGAGTGTTTAATGGGTTAAAGGGGTCAGTCCATGTAGGAACAAAGTGACCTAATGACAGGAAGTGTGACCAATGAGTGCTATAATCGCATGTATGACTTCAGCAATTCCAAAGATGCATTTTGGAATTTTTTTTAATCGTTATAGCCCGCACATTAATGTCTTCAAGTGATGTTCCCGGCCGGCGGAGCTGCAGGGGACGGTTTGTTGTCTGTAGTCGGGTGAGAACTGGAAGGAGTGAGCTGCAGCCCTGATCTGTAGCTGCCGGCGGGCACAGTTACCGGGAGATTTCCAGGCCACAGGCCTTCGTGGTTTTGATGAACATAAACCATCGCACGTGTAATTGGCACGAGAGGAGCAGCAGAGATCTGGGTTTGGCTGTGAATGCTGGTGTTAATTGGATTTATTATTGCAACCTTCCTGGCCTAATAACTCTCCGGCCCCGGCCTCTCTCCCGGCCCGACACCTCTCCCCCGGCCCGATACTCTCCCTGGCTAATACGTCTCCTGCCTCTGCGGCTTATAAAGCTAAACAGGTTTAATGTACGTTCCACAGTTTCAATGCAAACCCTTTGTTACATGGAGGGGGAAGCGGGGGTCTTCGGAGCGGCTCTGGGGAACCCCCTGCTTCCTGAGGATTACTCGCCGGGAAAGGTGCCGCTGGCCCTGCGTGTGATGTTTCCCCCGCATTACAGAGATGTTTGCGACTTTCTTTTGGATATGTGACGCTGTAGATCTCCATTTTCTTTCCCTGGCGGGGAGGCACCAACTACCTCATCCTGAGACCCTCTCCCCCCCCCCCCTACCCCAGCGGCACGCTCTCCCAGGACCCCACCCTCCAACGGCCCTCTCCCTGGGTAAGTAGCACTCTCCCCGGGAACCCCCTACCCCAGCAGCACTCTACCCGCTTCCCCCACCTCCCACCAGCAGCATCTCCCCGGGAAACCCTACCCAACAGCAGTTCCCCTGGGAACCCCCTACCCCAGCAGCACTCTCCCCGGGAACCCCCTCCCCCAGCAGCACTGTACCCATACTCCACCACCCCCCCCCCCACCCCACACCAAACACCGCCAGACACTCTACCCGGGAAAACCCCTTCCACAAGCAGCACTGTACCCCAACTCCGCCCCCCCCCACCCCCACCAGCAGCACTCTCCCGGGAAACCCCCCCCCGGCAGCACGTACCCACTTAACCCGGGGGGGGCAGGGAGAGGAGCTAGGGGGCAGGAGATAGAGGGGACAGGGACATGAGATAGGGAATGGGAACAAAGACATGAAATAGGGGGGACAGGGACATGAAATAGGGGGGACAGGGACATGAAATAGGGGGGACAGGAACATGAGATAGGGGGACAGGAACATGAGATAGGGGGGGCAGGGACATGAAATAGGGGGGACAGGGACATGGGATAGGGGGGCGATGGGGTAGCTCTTGGTCCCCTCCCAGAGAATGCTGCTACGCTATGAGCAATTACACAAGGACAGATAACGCAGGGGTAGGGGGTAGCCGGCCTTCATAATAAAGGTGAAGCCCGGCTGGCTGCCCCTAAAAAACGTGGGTTGAGAGCTGAGAGAATCAGCTCTTGGGTCTAATGTGTACATTATTGTGTTTCCGTGTAACGCTGTCCCCTGCAGGGTTATAAGCTAGGGATGCCATGTGTGGTTAGGGTCCCTTATAGGAAATAGCTGCAGGACCGGGACATTGGGAGCGGGAGGTTAAGGGTGGATGTTGAGGGGCCAAAGTGGGTTCAAATCTGTGTGAAGTGTTGCCCACCGTTGATACCGGTAGTACTGATATTTTACCCGCAAATAGTGTATGATTTGCGGGTACGCGTCTGTACATAAAGACGCGGTGTGTCATGGAAGGCTAATGTGTTTCTATGGGATTTCTTTGCCCCACCAGCAAGTTCTGCAAGTGGGATTTAAAACACCGTGCGGGAGCCTGTTTAAAACCCCATTACAGGGTCCAAGTTCTCGGGACCATGTTTTAGGGAGCCAGTTTTCCATGTAAAAGTATGGGTATCCATTACTATGCAGCCAGCCCCAATAATGTCATTTGCCGGGGGGGTGGGGGGGGTCTGCATGGCAATGGCGGATCAGAGGAACGGATGGGCAAGGTGTCAGGACAGTTGGCAAGCGGGGGAGGGTGGAGAACCACGTCAAGTTTTCGCCCCCAGTCGCTATGTATTTACTGTATTTTGTGCAACCGTGTATGTCTGTGGGCTTGCCCGAATAAACGCAATTTATTCAACAATCTTGTTCTGACTAGTGAATGATCCCGGTAAGGTAGAAAGGTGTTAAAAGTGCTGGTCTCGTGTGGCAACGTTATTATACACAAAAGGTGTTCCCAGCACTCATGAACAACAAAATGGAAATGGAATAAGCCAAACATTTGTTTTATGAGATTGAAAAAAGAACAAACCCATCAGGGGTGTAAGTGAATCACAATGCCCGAACAACAAAGTAAGGGGAAGGGAGCAAGGAAAGGGAAGCAAGGTAAAATCACAGGGGAAGGGGGGCAACGTTTCGGGGTATGGACCCCTTCAGGCCCGTTCCCAAAAGGCAAAAAGAGTGCCTAATGGTACTTCCCTAGACCCTGTAATAGCTCCCTATGAAGCAATGCAAAAAGCAAACAAAGCACAAAATAAAACCCAACGGGGAAAATGAGCCAGTACTCCAGCGCCTTCCAGCAAATTATTCGGTATATAACTGCAAATTAAGTCCACTGAGAGTCCCACTGAGCAGAAAACAAGTGTTCCAAAGTATCCTTGGTATACCACAGACTAAATTGTTGAAAAAAATGCTCACACAATAGTAAACACTGGGGGATGGCGACACAGGTACAAATGCTCCAAATAGCACATAAATGCAATAACGCTACCGACCAGTGATAGTCCTGGGTGTCGCTGCAAACCCAGGTGCAGGTCGTCCTACAGTGTGAGAGTGAACAGTGAGACCGTCAGCCATCAGACGCCCACGAGCACCCACAGGGTTTGCAGCGACACATAGGACTATCACTGATCGGTAGCGTTATTGCATTTATGTGCTACTTGCTGATATACCTGGCGTTGCCCGGGATAGAATTTTCCCGCTCCACCTGTCTCGCCGCTCACCACCTATCTCCACTCCCCCTTTCTACCCCCCTCTCTCACCCCATTGCCCTCTCTGTCTCCCCCTTTCCCCCCCTTCCCCTTTCGCCCCGTTGACAGCAATCTGGGCCCGCCCTGCACATGAATGCGGCCCTCCCGCGTTCACAGCTGGGGGCCCTCCCGCGTTCACAGCTGGGGGCCCTCCCGCGTTCACAGCTGGGACCCCCCCCTCCGGGCCCCCCCCTTTACACCTCCCCCCCTTAAACCACCCACAGACAGCTGTTTCGACCTTGATGGGTCTCATCAGTGGGGTTGATTTTACTGGGAATGCAAGAGAGGCTATGGGATAGGCTAAACCATAATACTGAGTTAAGTTATGGTGAGTAAAAAAAGTGACAAAAACCCTCCACAGGAAAGCAAATATGCAAATATAACTGTATGCTCATCTGCATGTCTTAGGCAGTATATATTACACCAACAACCCCTATACCCCCCTAACATACACATACAGTATATGCACATCAATGATACTATATGCCGGCGGGGGTCCTCGGGTGTTACCCGCGGGCCTGCAGTACCAATTCTGTGCCCCCCCAAATTAATCTCAAAACACATACATACTTATAACGAAATAACCCCCCCCCTCAAACACATACAGTATAGTAATGGGCACAATTACTATTATCCACAAATGGATAATTGTACATTTGCCCATTTAAAATACATAAAGACGAATAAATACATTAAATACATATTGCACTCCCCCTTGTCCGGCTGCCACGATGAAGGCCATCCTCATCTTCATCACTGTCCATGCCCCCTCCGATGCTGCAAAACATAAACAAGAATAAAAACAGCCAATGCAATGTCCCCTAACCCCTTAATCCCCATAGCAGTTATTAACCGCTACAGTCATTAAGGGGTTAACTCACCCTCACCCACCACTCGGGAGGCCTACATACTCTCCCCCACTAACCCCCCACCCCGTGAGGCCTAACCACCCTCACCCACTACCCAGCCGGGAGGCCTACCCACATACCCATGGGGCCAATACCCCCTTCCCCCTCCCCAGTACCCACAATAAAAACAATACACAGCCCCACAATAAACATCATTATATTTATTAAATACATAACCCACCCCCTGTGCCCCCCCATAAATACATGATTTATTATTTTACATACAGGGTTAATACCCCAGGCCCACGGGAGTCCCCGGTGGGCCTGACGGGTCACCTCACAGACCTACAGTAGCCCAGCACCATGTTTCAAACAGGGTCTGGAGGCCTACAGGTGTTTCCCGCCAAGCGCCATGGTCCACCAGGTGGTCTCCGCGGGTCACCGTGGGCCACAATGGGGTCCCCATGGGTAGGCCTGCAGCTGTCTCGGGGGCCCCGGGTCAGACCCACAGGTGTCTGAGGGGCCTCGGGTAGTTCCCACGGGGGTCTGGGGGAACTACATCCCTACTCTAATTGGCTCTAGTAGACCATGTGACAGAGGCTTTGGGGAGAACGGATGTGACGTCATTTAAAGCCTGTCACGTGGTACTAGAGCCAATCAGAGTTGGGATGTATTTCCCACACTCTGATTGGCTACCGTACCATGTGAGGGCATGGCAGCAGACGGTAAGAAGACCCCCAGAAGACCCCCAGAAGAAGCCGGAAGGCGGAAGAACACAGATGAAGACGGTGACGGACTGGATTACAAATAAAAGACAAGATTCGTTTATTATTTTATGGTTTATTATTTTATGGTTTTTTATTTTATGGGTTCCTGTTGCTGTGCATGGATTTGTTCGAGAGCTTGGTGTTCAACGGGAGTTGGAGAGTGGGGCAGCTAATGGTAAGTTAACAAAAGAAATGTATTTTTTTTAACTTTAATTGTTTTTTGTAATTTTTTATATGTGATACAATTTTTTTCCATTCTCATTTCTTTTCTGCTCAGTGGGACTCTCAGTGGACTTAATTTGCAGTTATATACCAAATAATTTGCTGGAAGGCGCTGGAATACTGGCTCATTTTCCCCGTTGGGTTTTATTTTGTACTTTGTTTGCTTTTTGCATTGCTTCATAGGGAGCTATTACAGGGTCTAGGGAAGTACCATTAGGCACTCTTTTTGCCTTTTGGGAACGGGCCTGTAGGGGTCCACACCCCGAAACGTTGCCCCTCTTCCCCTGTGATTTTACCTTGCTTCCCATTTTTCCCCCCTTCCCCTGGAGTTTTGGGAGATTGATAGGAGAAATGCCTAATTTGCAGGAACTTGAACATATGCAGATCCTGAGACTGGTATTTGTCTCGAAGTTCCTGGAAGGTAAGGATTCTCCCCATCCTCAGCAGATCCGCAACCAGTCTAATATTCAGGCCCTGGGACTGGCCGATTTGTCTTTGCGAACACCCGGGTGGGAAGTTTGGGTTTCCAAAGATAAGGGTGAGTTGAGAGGGAAAAGCCAACAGGCCATACTTACCTTTGCTTTTAAGCCAAACGCCCCACGTGCATCTCATTGTCCCCAGGTCGAATTTCCACGAGCCTCCTCTCTACCCTCCCGAGGACCACAAGGACACCTGGAGAGGGGACGCACATTGGGACTCTATTGACAGCCAGCAGGAGGAGGCCGGGTCGTAATTCCAAACTACACCCTGCCTCAGCTGTGCCGCTAGATAGTATCTGACCACATCCGGAACCCCCAGGCTCCCCCTTGCTTTTGAGGACAACATCACCGATCTTGGGACCCTCGGTCTCTTGTCCTCTGGTAAAACATTTTTATAAATAAAACACACAAACGAACTACATTCAGCTTATGTCTGTGTATCATAATCATTTCATGTATATATAATAACATTATTTATATAATAATATAATTATATAATATAATATTCTCTCTGACAAAGCGCTAATCTTAGCGTGAAACGCGCGAGTGTCTTTGGACATGCTGCTACCTATCCATTAGAGATGTTCTTAGCTTATTCCTGTAGCCCCTTTACCTTTTTGCTGCTGCTGTGCTCCGTTTTTTCTCCACACCTATATAATAACATATGTCTTGCCTTTGCCAGTTGGTACAGTACATCAATGGTGGTTTCTTCTCGCTCTGCCTCTGCCGGATTACACCCTGCTCTTCGTGTTACGGGAGTTCTCGTACAATTTCACGTAGAAGACCTCAGCTCTCTTTATGACAAGTGCACGGCCTTTTATTGTTGATCCCTCGTCTTGTTTAAGGGCGACGATTTGCTTCTTCCCAACCATAAGTCGTTGCTTTGTCTTCTTTAGGCTATCGTTAGATTTCATAGTCTTCCTCACCACCATATGGCAGTTAAATAATCTTATATCTTCAGTTACATGTTTGCAGATGTTGATTGCTTTTGTCTTCTTTTTAATCAGTTTTCTTCTTTCCATAAGCACATTCAGATGTAATTTCTAACTAAATCAGTGATCACTCCTTGTGTCAAAGCAGTTAAGGATTCTGTAGTCTTCCATGACATGTTTCTTGTTAGCTAGGACATCGTAAATTTCATTCCTGGCTCCACTGGGTCCATCCCATGCCCATTTTCTGTTTGGATTCTTCTGGAAGAATGAATTCCTGATGGAGAAGTTTTCACATTCTGCAAATTCTCCCAATCTGTCTCCACGTTCATTCCCGTTACTGTAACCGTACTTACCCACTGATGCTTCATCTTTCTGTGGGAACCAGTCTTTGCATTGAAATCTCCCATAATGATCTTGAGGTGACAATTTCCTTTGCTGTTAAGTTGGTTGATTTAATGGTGGAAGTCTTTGTCACGGTAGCTTATGACAAGATATAATGAACACCAAATATCTGGGTTGAACTGAACGAGGCTTAGATATAATAAAATATATTTATTCCTTTAAAAAGGTGAACACAGCAATATAGTACAATTAACAGACAAGAAGGTAACACTTACTTAGGGTTGGGGGATGGAGAAGTATCGGCTAGCAATTCTCCAGCAATCCGGTGACATTTAAGATGGTATCAGAAGAACTAAAAACTATAGGGTTGACACAGTTTATATACCTGTGTAACCCTATTCTTAACATTGAATACAGACTATTGGTGAACAATTATCTGTATCCAATCCCTAACCTGGAGACACAGATTAACCCATGCCCTCCAGCTAGTTAGCCCATGTGTACTGGGATTTTGAGGGTCTTATTTCTGTAGCCCCATAATTAAATCAGGGGCGACGACCAGTCTACCAAATTAAGTTTCTGGTCCAATCTGCATTGTTTGTAGGTGTAGACATAACACCTACAAACCACTCCAGTTTGATGATTCTCCACCCTCAGGTAACAATTAGAGTGGCAGAGTCTGTTGATTAGTACTTTGTCTGTTGATTAGTACTTAGTGTAAACAATCAGGGCAGTTAACTTTTGATCACAGTGCTTATGCTCAATTATCCGGCTGCCCTTCATGACCTATTAGCATAGCAGAAGGAGTCTGCATTTTCAGAGCAGATCCAAAATACCATACATATACACTTTAATATCTACACATATTAATAAGTTCCATTCTGGTGGGCTCAGTGGGTCGAAATTTGCCCGTTTTTAATGCCTACAGTGACTCCACATATTGGCCAAATTTCAACTCTCTGCGACCTCCAGAACTGGAGATACAGAAATGCACTTTAAAACATTAAAATACAGGATTATAATGAAACATGGGAACAGGGGAACATACAGTTTCCTGACATGACAAGGTGTAAGCCACATTCCTGGACCGCAGTCCAGTTAACCCCTTGCCTCCCTGGTGAGGTCAGGGGGTGGCCATATGGGGTGCAACCCCTTTAATACCGGGCCAACCCCCCTCTCCCTCTACAGTCTCCACTTCATGGTCTGTGTGACTGGATGTTGGAGCATACACCTGGATTATTTGAAGCCTGTACCTCTTTTGTCAACTGAACAACGATTCTGGCTGCTCTTTCTGACTCAACTATGGTGTTTCTCCATCTCCTGTTAATGATGCAGCCTGACTCTTCCATTATCTGTACCTCAGTAATAGAATCGGTGTCTGCTTTAGAGCTCAATGAGGCCTTCATCTTTTCTTCTTACTACAGTAGAAGGTAGCCAGATTGAAGTTTGAATGACAGCTTTTGTTTAACCTCCGGGGATTCGCAGCACCCTCTGTCTTCTTACTGAACACTATCAAGCCAAGGGACACTCCAACCTCCGTGGAATGAGGGTCATTGCTTTTTGGGGTGTTCCATATTTGCGGGTTGAGGCCTTACTTATCACGCCGGCCTCATGTGCATGTACCTTTCCCATGTTAGCTGGGTATATTGTTCAAGCTTTCATAGTATGGTTAAACCCACCAGCACAAGTGCCACTATACATCTTCCTGACCACCCGCTGCCACCTTCCTGCCACTTTGAGGCAGTGAGATAAGGATTTTAAGATAAATATATGTGATTAAACATACACAATCTCAGAAACTGTTTACGGTTATATATATAACGATAAAAGAGGGGCACCGAGAGAAACAGAGATAAAAGAGGGGCACAGAGAGACAGAAAAGAGGGGCACCTAGATAAGAGGGGCACAGAGACACACAGAGATAAGGGGGCACAGAGACACATCGAGATAAGGGAGGCACAGAGATAGATAAGAGGGGCACAGAGAGACACAGATAAGAGGGGCACAGCAACAGATAAGAGGGGCAGAGAGAGACACAGAGATAAGAGGGGCAGAGAGAGATAATAGGGACAGAGACACAGATAAGAAGGGTCGAGAGACAGATAAGAGGGGCAGAGACACAGCTAAGAGGGACAGAGAGACACATAAGGCCTGGGACATAGTGCCCAAAACAGTGTGGAGGCGCGCTGAGGCTCAGGGAAAGCGGTGCTTTCCCTGGCCTTACACAGCGCGCCGTCCGTGGGTGTGTCGGGGGCGGGCTAGTGACGTCACGGAGCTGGTTCGCCCTCATTGGGCGAACCGCTCACGTGACCGGCCCTGCGCTCCGGCGAGCGCCAAATTTCAAACCTCCGTCAGACACACGCTTCCCTAAGCGTGCGGACGCGTGTGCGAGCCCCTGCTAAAGCTGCTCTCATTGCGGCTGCAGGGGCTCAGTCCCGAGCAGCAGCGCGCCTCAGCACGGGTCAGCGCAAAAGCGCTGACCATGTCCGAGGCCTAAGAGGGGCAGAGAGTCAGATAAGAGGGGCAGAGAGACAGAGCAGACAGCTAGAGAAAGAGACACACAGATGCATCTGACTATAAATAATATATTTTCCATAGCACTTGGTGTTCCTCCGTTGGAGAAATATATAAATATATACATTACCCTAACCCAAGGGCTGGAGCAACAAAGCCCTGTATTATCATCCCAAAAATGCTGCAATATAACACACAACTTTTCTCATTTACTTTACCTGCGATGTGTCGCTTCTCGTTACATGTCCCTGTGTTAGGGTAATGTATTTATTTATGATTGCTACGTAGCGTGGAGAAGCCAATGATTAATATGTGTGTGTGTGTGTGTGTGTGTGTGTGTGTGTGTGTGTGTGTGTTGTGTATTGTACTCTATCTCTCTCTCTCTCTCCTCTCTCCTCTCTCATCTCTCTCTCTCTCGGTCCTCTCTCCTCTCTCTCCCGGTCTATATCTATCCAGCCAACCGCCAGAAAACGGGCGCCCCCCCTCGGACCCATTTATCTACTAGCCACATCAACGTGAAGAAAAAAACCTATCTGTACAAAATGGGGAAAGAATAGTATACATGCCCATACGACAAAATCTATAAAAATAAAATAAAATTATCAGATGTAAAGTCCCAGAAAATATTATATATTATACAAATCCTAAAAAATGCTCCATGCTATCCAAAAGAGTCGCTGCAGCCGATGAAGGGAACACACACACTTCCTTGAAGATATCTATAGAAACACAGAAAAATCAGGCGCACTCATAGCGTAAAAAGGTATAACAATATTTATGGAGTAAAGGATTTAAAATGCACACTCACAAACACAGCTTAATAAAAAGCATTTTTGCGGTACCTGGAGCTGAGAACTCACTGTGTGACGCCGGATTGAGAGGAAGGCGGCGTCCCTCGTGCTCTCCTGGGCTGCGGAGCGCGTCACAGAGGCTGCTGCAGTGTATCTACAACACACTACACTGAAGTTATCCTTAACCCCCGGTTCCTCCTGTCGGGCGGCTGAGTTATACTCAAATTTGTTTTTTATTAAGCGTGTTTGTGAGTGTGCATTTTAAATCCTTTACTCCATAAATATTGTTACACCTTTTACGCTAATGAGTGCGCCTGTTTTTTCTGTGTTTCTATATAATAATATGCAAATATAACTGTATGCTCATCTGCAATGTCCTTAGGCAGGTCTGCAACCCCGCCTTTCCCCATTATCACCCGCATACAGCACGTCCACTGCAGCAAGGGATTCTGGGAATGAACATGCAAATGAGCCACAGTGTCACTTTTTTGCCCAAGTGACACGGTGTGCTCATTTGCATGTCATTTCCCCAGAATCCCTTGCTTGCAGTGGAATTGCTGTATGCTGGGTGATATGGGGAAAGGCGGGTTGCAGACCTGCCTAAGACATCGATGAGCATACATTATATTTGCTTTCCTGTGGAGGGTTTTGTCACTTTTTTTTACTCACCATAACTTAACTCAGTATATTATATATATATAATATATATATATATAGAAACACAAAAAAACAGGAAGGTGCGAGTGCATTTGTCGATTCCTGTGTGTGTGTGTGGTGTGTCTTTCAGTATTAGTTTGATACCTTTTTTGTTGACTACCAATTTGTTATATATATATAACAAATTGTTAGTCCAAACACAAAAGGTATCACCTAATACTGAAGAACACACACACACACAGGAATCGACAAATGCACTCGCCACCTTGCCTGGGGCGAGTGCATTTTGCCCGTTGTCGAGTGTTACCGGTATTTTCCTGCATCTCCCTCAAATTTTAGTGTCTCCCCGTACATCACCAATGAAAATGGCTGTGTGGTGTAAAATGACGCCGCGTTGCCATGACAACCAGGAACCCTGATTGAAAAACACTGCTCTATAAAGACGATATAATAGTTACATAGTAGATGAAGTTGAAAAAAGACATCCAAGTTCCTCATATGCTAAATTTAGAACACAAGACTTTCCTATAATCCGACTTACGTATATTGATCGGGGGAAGCAAACAACACCCCATGACATATATCGCAATGTATCTCAAGGGGAAAATATTCCCCCTACTCAGAATTGGCAATCAGATTACCCCTGGTCACATCCCTCCCTGTTTCTTATTAGGTATATCCCGATCTTTCCTATAATTTTTTTTTTTTTAAATCTATGTATCTGCCATCACATTCATGACCTCATATCTTAACTGACCTACTGTATAGAACTTCTTGGTGTGTAAGTCACCAACCCCAACCCATTACCACTGTTTCATAATTATCATACAGGCGAAACATAAATCCACTTCACCACTGCACTCAAATTGAACGCAACCCGGATCCTACACGCACATATTCCATCCTACGCCCAGTCTCGAGGCTTATTAGGTACCGCACTGGGATCGTTCATAGCATTTTTTTTGTTTTAAGGCACCGGTAATCTATTGTACTGCCCGGATCAAGTTCTCCGGAATCGATTACCATTATCACGGATCTAACCGCCGAGGGGCCGTGAACCCTATCCTTATTGACTGCGTGTGTTATCTACACACCCAACCGCATTATACCCGAACTGACCACCTCGATCTTTTCACGGCCCTATACACGCGCAACCTTATTACCAAGCACCCGATCATTACCCACCGCACCTATTACCACGCGATCTTATTACCACCGTGCGCTTTATTACCCCCGGGATTTATACGCTTATCCCGAGCTTTACCACGCGGTTCTTATTACCACCGGGATCTTATTACCAACCGCTGATTTATTACACCATCTTAACCCACGCGCCGAATTCTTTTACATGCATGATTCCACCCGCGATTTATTACCAACCGCGATCTTAACCCCGATTATCCCGATTACCTATGACCACACGGCGATCTTCTACACAACGCGATCGTACTTACACAGATATACCACCGCGATCTTATTACCACCGGATCTTACCACGCGGATTTACCACCATCTATTACCACCGGTCCGTACACGATCTTTTATACCACCCGGTCACTATCCCGGGCTTTACCAGCGATCTTATTACACATGCGATCGTTTAATTTATTACCATCCAGATTTTGATTATTACCATGCCTGATTTTATCACCACGATCGATCTTATTACCGGACCGCGATCTATTATTACCACCGGTTTACAGCATCTTATTACAACGGACGACTTCACGCGATCTTAGTTACCACCGCGATTTATTACCACCCGCGAAGCTTATTCAAGCTTACGTTTGCTTCCCATTTTCCATTGCTCCCACTAGACACCCGCGATGACTTATTAGCTATCCACGGCGATCTTTTTACACGCGATCTTATTACCATCGCGATCTTATTTAGCTTTGCTTCCCATTCAACTTGCTTCCCACAAAAAATAGCACCTAGTCTCGCGATCTATCCACCGCCAACCCCTTTAGTAATGAAAAACGTTAAAACTATTTAACATTTTTACTTGTGTGACTTTTTCTTGTTTAAAAGGTGATCAGTCGCCTTCACATCAGCTCTCTATCTCGTCAATCGGTCACTGACACGGGTAACTTTCTGGTGGAATAGGACCTAAAATTCACAGGTTTCTCTCAAAGAGGAAATTGTTCCCAAATTCAAACGCGACCTTGAAATACGACAGAATCACAATAGAATAATTTCACCGTAAGAGCGATGTCGTTCCTGAATTTCTTGGCGCTGTATTATTCATCGAAAGTAGGCTTTTCATATATATTGCAGACGTGCCATATCATTTGGAAATGGAACGGCACATTTTAGTTATAAATACATTTTGCCACATGTGGATTTAAATTGCTTTGAAAGAAGATGCCCTTAGGTTCTGGTCATGAAGTTGTATAAAAATACATGTGTGTGTGGGATATGTCGCAAGAGGACATTCAGATACAAGAGGGTTACTTATTGGCTTGGTCAAAGAAGGATTTATGAAGCCGTTATAGGGTCAGTCCCTGTGGGGCAAAGGGACTAACTGTCAGCTGACGTGACTTAATGGGTTAACGTGTCAGTCCCACATAGGAGCAAAGGGACTATTGACGGAGCAGTCTAAGCATGTCTCAATAGGGTTACACTAGCGCCATAGTACGTAGGATAATAGCAAATTAAATACCAGAATGTACCAATGGATAAAAATATATCATAAAGAAAATATAAAAACAAACTGATTATATGTTCTAGGGTTCCGTCTGTGTAGTTTAGTATTTATGGCCATAAAGTTATGACATTATTAAGAAAAAGTAAATATTAGCAAAAAATCAGTTATTTAAAAGGGGTCAGTCACAACACAGATCATTAAGGCATTAGTTAATAGTTTAATTCTAGACCTGTTACTAGCTGCCTAAAGAGCAATCCATGTCAATAATCCTAACAGGTGTTTAAATAACATGTCACTTCTGTTAGTTGTGTTGAGATAAAACCAACGTGCAGAGCGTATATTGTTTTTTTTTTATTTTTTAATTTTATGCATTTTTAACAGCGTTTTAATATGCTGACATTGATATCGGTAAAGGCAGTTTTATCCCATCTCCCCCGCAGTCAAGATATTTGCAAACACTTTCCTGTCTGGGATAATGTGTTGGTTGCAATATTCCCAGCAGTTTGAGGTTGCAAAACTGTTAAATAGAGGGTACATATTATTTATAAAACAAGCTTAATACAGTGAAGTAATAGAAGAGTTCCCTCTCGTTCTCACCGTATGTCCTGGGTCACAGAGTTAGTGAGATAAATACATGGTTCCAGTAAGTGAGCCGGGTATACATTATATATAAGACATTGCGCACCATTAGAGATCATAATCTATTATAATGCGTATGTAACAGGTTTACAGACCAGATTAAACTGTTGTAGACGCTTTAGTTTGAGAAAGAAACTTGGGCCGCGTCCCATACGGCGGTTCACCGCTGCGAACAAAGGCCGCACCCTATGACGGGATAACTGGGAGAGTGTTTTCCCTCCAGGAGACCTGCTTAGATTCAGAATTCGGGGTTCTCTGGACACTCAGCGCATGCGCTAGAGTCGGGACGTCATAACGTCATCTCGGCCACTACACGTTTTTTTGTTTTGAGCGAAGTGGAGCTTTCAGCTGGAATGTAAAAGGGACGCAGGACACATTGTTTTTACTACTCACTGATATGGCTGTTAGTGCGAAACGCGATAGGTTTACTCAGTGCAATATGTCTCCGCCATGAAATCTGTTTTTTGCAGTTATTGTGGACCGTCTCCCTTTGGTTTTTGCTGCGCGCTGTGCCGCCCTTCTTTCATAATCTCCCGCCACTCACCTCTATGAGCGCAGGCCCTATAGAGAGACGGAATCCGACGCTGCGGATGAAGGTCTAACGACACGTGCCTGCCGTTTTCAGCCGTCACCAAAGAAATGTGATTTTTTGCGTTACGGCCGAGTCATCCGCAAGAGTGTTTAAGCCCAATTGGGGAATCTGCTCACGTGAGTGCACATTCCGCGGCAGCACCACTATCCGAGATCCATCAGGGTCCGTTAGATTGTGGCGAGTCCCTCGCTGTAGGTTGTTCCAGTTTTGGGCTGTCGCATAGTCTTTCTAAGAGGAGGAACGGTCCGGATACTTTGCTGACCTTTGTACCAATGAACCAGTCTTTTGAGCTTCGATTCTCAGATGAAGTGTGCATGTGGTAGGGGTGAGGAGACTTGTCTGTCAGAGGATGTCTCTTGTCCACAGTAAAGTATTTGCAGGCCAAAACAGGAAAGGTGTGGAACTTTGCCACCTAGACTCTGTGATGATCCATCCTAGTTCTTTGAGCATTCGCGGTGATGTGTTTTGTAGTTGCATTGGAGAGAAAAAACGCTATGAATTGTAGAGGGGTATCAATTTGCAAGGTGGGTTGGGTGCTGTACCATAACTATGGTCCCCATAGTCTAATTGGCATTAGCATCTAGCTGTGTGATACGCCACCCAAATGTTAAATGCCAGAATATTTAAAACTAGTGACGGGGGCTAGGATGGGATTATGGTTGGTTCTCATTGAAGCTCAGTACTGTCATTGGAGTTTAAACTGTAGCCTTTGGTCCCACATATCCTCGTTACTTGTGCTCAGGGTTGTAAAACGAGTTTCGTTATGGAGAAATACCATTTTTTCAAAGTTTCGAAAATCAGATTTTCAAACAACGTACAATGTTCAAGGTCGAGAGGTTAGGGCTGTTGATCAAGCTTGTGTCATCGCCATACATTGTATTTAAGCCCACTTACTTACCCGTGTGGGTAGTATCATGTGAATACGGGATGGAAAAGGGGGGCCCCAACATTTACATAACATTGTATTATTGACATGGGTTGCTCCGGAGCTCAACAACCCATTAACTTTCAGCCTCGAGGGACCCCCCATGCTTCTACCAGAGTACAGGGGCCTGGTTACGGGGTCGGTATCTCCCTGCATGTTTCATTCTCTGCACGTGAGGGACATTATAACAGTCAGGGAGAACCGGTCACCCTAACTTGGGAAGTCAAAAGGGGTAACTCGATGCTGAATGAATGGTTGTTCAACACTCGAGAGACCCCCTGCTTCAATCACTAGAGTCATGTTAAAAATAAACATCATAAGAGGCTCGCTCTGTTTAAGAGTAGGTGCGCAGATAGAGTGTACTGATGCGTTTTCTGCTCCCGGCGCGGATGTCTTCGCAGACTGACTGGTCACGGGGGGCGCTGTATGGAGTTCTGACGCAGAAGAGTTCGGGCTATCCAAATTGCAGGGAGAGCAGGGCTTCCCCACTGCTGTGTATCCTGATGGGGGGCATTAGCTCGGCTGCCGGGGATTCTTGCACAGGAGGCGTGTCCGGAGGCTGTATCTGCAGTTTCCTCCTGGCCGAAACCACGTCGGACCGTGTGGGGGGGTAAGGGGTCTCAGTCTGGTCTTGCAATCGGTCGTAGGCGGTGGAAACCTGAGGTGGGTTAGAGTTTGACTGTGGCGGTGATTGTGATCGTGGCGTGTTTGTGGTCGGGTTGCGCCGGTCGGTGTGTTGGTGGTGTGTTAGGGTCACTGTGCTTTTTGTCGTTAGTGTGGGAAGCGGTAGTGGGATATGATTATCAGCATTGGGAATCGTTTTAAAGCTAGTGATATTTGACATGCAACCATTCCGTGGCCTACCGGTGCACTTTCCCCTACTGGATCTCATTGCAACACCTTTAGGGTCAGCTGCACCAGCTGTCACTGTCCCCGCTGGCTCCCCAGCATGGCAGGCACGCGTTTAGCGGCCGGTATCGAGCAGGGCCCGTAGCCCAACTCTAGGTAAAGTAGCAAATCCCAAACCCAGTACTTAGCTCCACTAAATGAACACTGACGATATCTCCATTCGCCGGTCCATCATGTCCACAACAAATGGTGTCCTGGCGATTCTTTTATTTCGGTGGATGTTCCACGCAGGGACATTACGGTGATATAATGAGTCTTACGGCCTTCCCAACAACCCAAAAACAGATGTGAAGCGCTATAAAGCCTCACTCTGCTGCATTCCCCCACACAAACACCCGGAACTCTTTTTCGGGTGAGATGGAGACTTCGTTTTAACGTGCAGCGTCTTGCTGAGCAAGACCTATTGTGGTCCCGTATCCTCTAAGGAGCATACAGGTACCCAGGGCAAATCTCTCCCTTTTGCCTCTGCCAACTGTGTTCCATCGATCCAGCATTCCCCATTCCATCCCCAACGCCAGGCTCTTATGCGGGGTGGCGAGGATATGTGAATTTAGGAACGGTGGCGGGCGGGGGGTCGTTAGGGGCGGGGTGTGGGATTGCGATCACGATAAGACCTATTACCACAAGTGGGGTGGGAATTGAATTAATTGAGAGGGGACGTAGCTTCTTCCTAGTTGTGGTGGAGCTCTGGGGTGTTGGGGGTTGTGGCCTAATCTTTTGGGAAGCATGAAGGGTGTATCCAATCTTCAAGATAACTCTCTCTGATTCAATAGGGGGGGGGGGGGGGTGTTGTGTGTGTGTCGTGTGTGCTGTGTGCGGTGTTGTGGTTTGTGAGTAGTGTGTGTGTGTGTGGTGTGTGTGTGTGTATAAAAGTAAAACCCTCCACAGTAAAGCATATAGCTACAGTATATATATATATATATATATTTTTTTTTTACACACACACTGTATGTACATGTGTACACATGTACCATATATACATATGTACTGTATGCAGGGGCGTAGCTACGCCCGGGGTCCGTGCTCTTGGTGCGGGATGGGCCTGGCTCATGGCCCCGCCCGACAGGGGGAGAGGCCAAGACATTTGTCCCTAGTCGTCAGTAGCTAGCCTGACTACAGAGTCAGGGTCCCTGCCCTCTCCGGGCTGGGGGATGGAGCCGTTTGCCGGCAGGCCCACTCCACTCCGCATCGGCAGAATCCCCCTTTCTCCCTCATTGGATAACACGGCAGCATGTAGGGAGCAGCATATGAGGTGACTGGGCGCGGGAATCTCCATTATTCAGCGACAGTGTGGAGCGATGCACAGCATGTGTTGGGGCAGCAGATATAACGAGCTACCCTCTTGTTACCCAGCATCCTTCCTGCTCCTCAGACCCACTCGAACCCACCTCCTCTACAAGCCCCTTTGCGTGTGTGTGTGTGGTGTGTGTGTGGAGGGGGGGGGGGTTATTTGTAATGAGTTGTCGTGTGGGGGGGGGGGGGGTTAGATTGTTTGTGTGATGTGTGTGTGGCGGGGGGGTAGGGGTGGTAACTTGTAGTGTGTCGTGGTGGGGGGTTATTTAGTGTGTGGTGGTGTTTTTTGTGGGCGGGGGTTTATTGTAGCGTGTGGTTTTGTGGTGTGGGGCGGGGGTTTATTGCGAGCGTGTGTCGGGGGTACTGGTGCTGGGGGGTTGATGATAGTCCGTGTGTGCGGGCTGTTGGTGGTTATTGGTAGTGTGTGCGTGGGGGGGCTATTGGAAATGTGTGTAGTGTTGTGGGGCTATGTAGGTTGTTGGGGGGGGTATTGTAGGTGTGTGGGGTGTTACTGTGAGTGTGGGGGGTACGGCTTATTCCCCTATAGCGTGTGTGCGTTGTGTGCGGGTTAGAGTGAGGAGTTCATTTAAGTGTGTGTGTGCAGGTCAATTGTCATGTGGTGTGTGTGTGTGGGGGCTGTTAAAAACGTCCGTGTGTGTGAGTGTTTTGAGTCGTTTGTGGGGGAGGTTCATTCATTTATGTATTTGATGTTGGGGGGCGGTTAAGCTACACGACCACATGAATCACGGCACCGCTACACCCACGGAAAACAGCGGGCGCAGCACGTCTACACCTGAGGCAATCGAGATACAATGCGGGGAATCGTAACACGCGTGCTGGAACGGCTAACAATACCTGTTTCGCTAAGGAGCGACTTGGAGATGGTACGCGAGGGGAGCGTGGGGCAGAGCCAGTCGAAAGGTCAATAGTTGGGAGTTGCTATGGGCGCGAAGTAACGCAGGTCACCGGGGGGCCTGGGTCCCAGGCCTGGCACGGTGCACGACCACCCGGCAACCGTCGCTGGTCTGTTGTTGGGGCGCGCGGCCGTTTACCCTTCTCCCTTTGTGTGTTGAGCGGGGGGTGGGGGCGGTTCCTTCGTGTCTGTGGTGAGAGGTGGGGCGGTCTCCCTGTCGGTGTGTGCGCGTGTGCGGGGCGGTCCTGTCGTGTTGTGTGGGGCTGGGGGAGTGGCGCGCGGTTCCTGTCGTGGTTGTGCTGTGGGGGGCGGGCGGTTCCTGTCGTCGTCCCCTGTGGGTGGGGGGCGTTCCCTGTCGCCTTGCGTGGTGGGTTTCGTTGCAGTTATTGGGCGGTTATTCTAATTTGTGTATTGTGTGGGGGGGGACTGTATCGTGGGGGGGGAGAAGTATGTGTGTGTGTCAGGGGAGAGGGGGAAATGAATGTGAGGAGGGGAGGATTGAGGGAGCTGGCTTGATTTTGGAGGGTGGGTTACTGAGTGATAGCGGGGGGGAGAGGAGTGTGAGAGGAAAAAGGGGGGAGTGAGAGGGTGTAAGAGGGGGAAAGAAATACATGAGGAGAGAGCGGTGAATAGAGGAGAGTGAGGTGGTGAGGGGGATGGGGCTCGAGGGGCCGCTGAGAGGCTTGGGGGCCCGATGGAGACTCCTGAATCTATGGAATATATTCACTTATAATGGGGCCCAGAAAAATTATTGCCCGGAGGACAGCACCTGTCTAGCTCCGCCGCTGACTGTATGGATACACGCACTGCATGTATATATGAATATATGTCTAAGTCTTAAGTATAAACTGAAGCGTTGATGATAAATTACTATTCTGTATATTTATTCATTTCACGTCCTGCAAACGTCTGAATTTTTCAGTTTTTTTTTTTTTTTTCATTTAGGTTCAGATGCACCCAGAACAGTTCCTCTAGCTGTACGTCCCGCAAAGTAAGTGTGTGTGGTGTGTGTGGTGTGTGTGGTGTGTGGTGTGTGGTGTGTGGTGTGTGGTGTGTGGTGTGTGGTGTGTGTTGTGTAGGTTCCCATGTCAGAGCGCTCTCTCAGTAATCTCAGCGAGAGCGGCTGTGACAGACACGGGTAGCAGCTGCCATTGCTCAGGATGAGAGAGACAGCATCCCCCCAGCAGCTCACACGTCCCCGCGGCCCCCCCCCCCCCAGCAGCTCACACGTCCCCGCTGCCCCCCCCAGCAGCTCACACGTCCCCGCTGCCCCCTGGCGTCCCTGGTTCCTGTGGCTGATCCTTGTAATAAGTGTGACAGCTGGAGGCTCTGCCTGTCATACGCCCATCACTATGCACCTTAACCCTGGCTGTGCTCAAAGCTGTGACCATGCAGCAAGCTTAAGCCTATAGGGAACCATGTTAAAAATGGTTTTTGAAGCAAAAAGTGGCACTGTGTGCTCATTTGCATGTCATTTCCCAGAATCCCTTGCTGCAGTGGAAGTGCTGTGTGATAATGGTGAAAGGCGGGGTTGCAGACCTGCCTAAGACGTGTAGATGAGCATACAGTTGTATTTACATTTGCATATATACACACACACACATACACACACACACAATATGGAAATGTTCATCGTTTAAGAGGATTAAGCAAGCTCTAATCACCGCACAGAGCAAAGCAGCCTCTTCACTGCTCATGGCCCCAAGGTTCAGCAAAGTATCCGGACGCTCCTCCTCCTTTTACCGTGCACCCCAAAACTGGAACAATCTCCCGGCGACTCTCACAGCCGCCACCAGTCTAAGGTCTGTAATACGGTGCGCGCGCGTCAATGATAATTGACTGTGGGAGGCTGATGTTGACACAGTCAGGACGCACGCGCGGCTCTGAGCGGTGGTGCGGCAGACCAGAGAAAATACGTGACTCCACGAACCAATCACAACGCGGCCTAACGCTGTGATGTCAAGAGCCACGCGTGACACCGCTGGCAACATACAACCGAAATGTGCACACGCCCACACACGCACCAGCGAGCACTATATTACAGACCTAAGTTATTTCATAACTAAAGCCGTCTCACATTTTAATCTGGTCTGTGACTGTTGCATACGCCTATAATATATATTATCTCTTACTGTGCATGCAATGTCTTGTATATAATGTATACCCTGTTCACTAATGTAAGGCCTGGGACATAGTTGTTTGTGCCGTGCGGAGGCGCGCTGAGGCTGAGGGAAAGCGGTGCTTTCCCTGGCCTTACACAGCGCGCCGTACGGGGGCGTGTCGGGGGGCGGGCCGGTGACGTCACGGAGCTGGTTCGCCCTCATTGGGCGAACCACTCACGTGACCGGCCCTGCGCTCCGGCGAGCGCCAAATTTAAAAACTCCGTCAGAGACGCTTCCCCAAGCGTGCGCGAGCCCCTGCTAAAGCCGCTCTCATTGCGGCTGCAGGGGCTCAGTGCCGAGCAGCAGCGCGCCTCAGCACGGGTCAGTGCCTAAGCGCTGACCATGCCCGAGGCCTAACTGTATTTGTAACCATGTATTATCTGTCATCATAACTCTGTGCCCAGGACACACGTGAGAACGAGAGGAAACTCAGTGTATTACTTCCTGGTAAAGCTTGTTATACATAAATAAGCCTATGTGGTGTTAATATTAATACTCCTTAGTACTGTATAGCACTTTACAGAGGAGAGGGGGGATGGGAGACTGACAATCTTAAGCACGCAAACGGCGGCGCTGTATAATGATACAGAGTATCTCCATACACTGATAATAAACATACCCTGCTGTATAATGATGCTGAGTATCTCTATTCACTGATAATGAATACACCTTGCCGTATAATGATGCTTAGTATAGCTATACACTGATGATGAACACGCTGCACTGTATAATGATGCCAAGAATCTCTTTATACGAGTACATCTATACATGATAATGAATACAATGATGCGGAGTACTATATCTCTATACACTTCTAGCACACTGAAACAAGCATGCCGTCTGATGTTATATGATGCCGAGTATTCTTAACACTTTCTAGCACACTTGAAAAGCAAGCAGTTGCCGTGCTGTATAATGAGAGCCTGATGTACCTACTTACCTTCCTAAGCACACATGCAAGAAGCATGCCGTTGCTGTATCAATGATTGGAGTATCCATCTATACACTCGCACACTTGAAACAAGCATGCCGGTGGTGTATAATATGACTGAATGAGATTATCTTATACACTTCTAGCACACTGAAACAGCTGCGTGCTGTTATAAATGATGCTGAGTATTCTATACACTTCTAGCACACTGAAAAGAAAGCTTGCCGTGCTGTATAATGATTGCCGAGATCGTATCTTCGAGCACACATGAACAGAGCATGCCGTCTGCTCGTATAATGATGCTGAGTATCTCTATACACTTCTAGCACACTGAAACAAGCATGCCGTGCTGTACTACTGTCTCCACACATCAGAGGAGAACGCGTTGATGACTATTAAAGCAATATATTGGAGGCACTGATTCCTGGGATATCGATTTGGGCTAACCAAGACGCCCAAACTTTTAGGAAATTTGTGCCGGTGTCGTTATCCAGACTCGTTAACTGTTCCATCCGGCAAACATACCAGATTCTATTCCTGATTTGTGGGATATTGGGTATATTAACATCTACCATTTCTTTTGGGAGACATTTCTACAAATCCCCCACCCTTTCCCTTAAGTCTTTATCACATCTCCCTGGAGCTTCCCTCTTGTACGATGTTGAAACTTTCAATATTTGGACGTTTCTGTCTCCTCCCCACCCTCCTCCCCCCTTCCTAAACGACTCTCCCCGCCTCCTCCCCCTTCCCAAACGACCCTCTCCTCTGCCTCCTCCCCTCTTCCCAAACGCCTCCTCTCCCCCTGCTGTACATACAGTGTGCTGCAGGCTTAATACCTAACTCATGATGACTAGAAAGCCAGACTACAGCCCAAACATTTGAAGTACTCTCCCTGTTTATTTATTTCTCTAACACATGATTTATCGCTTATTAAAATTAATTTTAAAAGCACATTGAAGTTCCGGACATTTAAATGAACTAGAATAGGAAGTCTCCATGATGACACCACATTTGGTACGCGATGCAGGACTTTCACCTGTCCCCAGGTGACAGGAAGATTCGATGTCAACAAATGATCTTCTATCACTGCGGACACATCCCTACTTAGGCTGAAATGAGCTTAACAGTCCCTATAACTGGGCTCTATAACTCATCCTATTATTCAATATAACACCGTCCTATAACTACTCCCCATATACCCTCAAACTGCTTCATGATCCTCATCCCTAAAACGCCTATTACCCCGTATAACCTGTAAGAAATCCTATTAGCCGCGAGTGCTGAAATATATGAAACTCGGAAGAAATAGATTTAACATAACCCCTCCCTATAACCCCCTGCTGTTTCTATATATAACCCCTCCTATTGCTATATATAATCCCGCCCTATAACTACTCCTATTGCTATATATAACCCCTCTCTATAACTCCTCCTATTACCCCAAATAACCGCTCCATATAACTCCTATTACACCATATAGCTTCTCCCTATAACTCATCCTATTGCCCACAAAACAGCACCTTATAACTCCAAATATTTTTTAAATAACCCCTCACTATAACTCCTCCTATTGCCCTATATAAATTATCCCTATAATTCCTCCTATTACCCCATATAACCCCTCCCTATAACTCCTCCTATTACCCCTATATAACCGCTCCCTATAACTCCTCCTATTGCCCCATATAACCGCTCCCTATAACTCCTATTATCCCATATAACCTCTCCCTATAACTCCTCCTATTACCCCATATAACCGCTCTCTATAACTCCTCCTATTTCCCCATATAACAGCTCCCTATAACCCCTCCTATTACCCCATATAACTGCTCCCTATAACTCCTCCTATTACCCCATATAACCCCTCCCTATAACTCCTCCTATTACCCCATATAACCGCTCGCTATAACTCCTCCTATTACCCCATATAACTCCTCCTATTGCCCCATATAACGCTCCTTATAACTCCTCCTATTACCCCATATAACCTCTCCCTATAACTCATCCTATTGCCCCATATAACCGCTCCCTATAACTCCTCCTATTGCCCCATATAACCGCTCCCTATAACTCCTCCTATTACCCCATATAACCGCT
>WSYH01003960.1:0-27788 GCA_036426205.1 Ascaphus truei
AGAGAGAGTGAGAGAGAGTGAGAGAGAGTGAGACAGTCAGTCAGAGAGAGTGAGAGAGAGTCAGTCAGAGAGAGTGAGAGAGAGTCAGTCAGAGAGAGAGTGAGAGAGTCAGTCAGAAAGAGTGAGTGAGAGTCAGTCAGAGAGAGAGAGTGAGAGTCAGTCAGAGAGAGAGAGTGAGAGTCAGTCAGAGGGAGAGAGTGAGAGTCAGTCAGAGGGCGAGAATGAGAGTCAGTCAGAGAGAGGGAGTCAGTCAGAGAGGGAGGGAGTCAGTCAGAGAGAGGGAGGGAGAGAGTCGGAGAGGGAGAGAGAGAATCGGAGATGCTAAGTGTCAGGAAAAAAACATTAATTTTATCGTTCTTTTTTTATACTGTACTTTACTAAATAAACCTAAGTTTCTATGAAAATTGAAGTTTTTGTTTTTTTGCGGCCCACATAAACTTAAACCTTGTTTATTTGGCCCGTATTAGCCTTTGAGTTTGACATGCTTGGTTTACACTCTCACAACAGAGTGTGGGACAGATGAATCGCCCTTGGGCCAGCTACGCTGCCCTGTCACAGTCTTTCAGCGCTGAAAATACCCTTACTGAACCCCTTTTGTCTGACTCTCACAAAGTGCCTGCATTAACCCTTGCTAGTTCCAAAACCCTAGATTTCAGGGCACATTCTACTCTCTCTGATACTCCTGCCATGTCTGTGCTTACCACAGCTTCTCTGTTTGGCCTGCCTTGGCCTTCTTGCCATTGCTCTTAGTTACTGGCAGACTCCGCCGCAGTTTCACTGAAGTCTCGGTGTTTGTTGGCCTGTCTGCAGTGCCTATCCCCTTCCCTCCTGCAGAGGCCTGAATCGGTGTTCCTGTTACCTGCTGCATATTCTCCTTGCAGAGGCCTCCATTGGTGTACCTGTTACCTATCTGCATATCCCTCCTGCAGAGGCCTGCATCGGTGTTCATGTTACCTATCTGCATATCCCTCATGCAGAGGCCTGCATCGGTGTTCCTGTTACCTGCTTGTCCATGGATTATCCTGCCTTCTCCAGTCCTGACCCAGCTATGTTTGACCACGGAATTTGCAACCCAGATCCGGCTTTGTGTCTAAGGTCGGTATATATCTATCCCCACCTCAGCCCCAGGTTTGTGGTGAGCACGTACGTTACAGTATGCTTCTTTTATTTCTGGTTATTTTTTGGTTTTGCTTTTATTGTTGTTTATTTTTGGTGCTTGTTGTTCTTAGCTGGCCTGTGATGCTGGGGGTAACCTTTATAATAAAGGTGAAGCCCGTCTAGCTACCCCTAAAACCGTGGTTCCCCAGCAGCTTATCCGCACTATAAGCCGGGGACTATGTGTGTGTTTTGCTCCTCTAGTGTTGTAGATACAAAACTGGGACTTCAGGAGCGGGACTTTAATAGTTGGTATTGGGGGGCAAAAGGGATTAAAATCTGTATAAAATGTTCTGGGACAAAGGGACTGGTGGCCCCATAATTTTAACCGCAAATTACGCTTGATTTGAGGGTACGCATATGCATTGTATCCCAGTATGTTCCATAAAGAAAAAGAAAACCGGATATATCCTACTGAACTTGTAAGGCGCCGGTTTTCTTTTTCTTTACTGTATCCAAGTGTCTGATTGTACAATCAGCACTCACCTGGCGGCCTAATTCCACCTGCACTAGGGTTTGATATTTAATTTATATTTCACTATTTATAACGCTGTTTTCACACTGTCTTTTTCTTTCCAGTATGCTCCATAGTAATATTGCCATCAAGTTATGGAAACTTGGTATTAAAATTTGACTGGCCAAAAGTCAGGTTTTATCATCAAAAGCCCTAAACCCAAGTTAGAGAAATAAATGTGTTTAAACTGTGCATTCATCTCTATGAAGGCAGCCCTGGTAATTCAATTAGCCAGTATGTCTGCATAGATATGTTGGATCAAAAGGGAGGATGGGAGTAGCAAGGTGTCGGGCCATCTTGTTGAGCAGGGAAGGGTGGAGAAACAGGTCCAGAAACAAAGGCTCCCCGTGGGGGAGACTCTTTGTTCTCTAAGGCACTGTGGAGCCTACCCAGAGGGAGGTATGGGGCTGGCAAGGGAAAGCCGTTGATCGTAGGCACGGTTCCCATTTGCCAGTTCAAATTCCCTGCTCTCCAGCTACCTGAGCCCATCGGTACGCTCCCTCCTCTGATGAGTGCAACCAGACAAGCCTCCCGCTTGTCAGTGGTGGATGCACTCCGATCCGTACGCTTGTTGGTCGGCAGATCCTGTTCCATGTTAGACATAAAACACTGAGATCTATGTAAGGGGACTGCCCGCTCAGAGAACCAGACCATCTTTACTATTCCTAGGCTTGGTCCAGTGAAGCAAAGGCAGACTTTTCAAAGGTGCTTTGCTCGCAATAGCAAAGAACTAGGCATTGAGGTGCCGGAGAAGCCTAGCCAAGGTGAGGACAAGTCCTAGGGATGCGGCCAAGTTCTCAAATCGAACAGAGACTCGGTCAGCGGGGTAAGCCAGGTATCTATCCCGTATATTACACCACTCCCGTGCTGTTCCTGGATGTGGAGTGGACAGGGTAAGCCTTCCTGAAGAAGGTGCCCTCCACCTAGTGAGGCTAGAGACTCCCCCTTTACCCCCAGTTAAGCATGTATTCCCTGTATTTTGTGTTCCATTGTATGCCTGCTGGTTTTACCAGAATAAACCCCATTTTATTCCACTACTGAGTCCTGCCTAGTGAATTGATCCCAGAAGATAAAGTTGTTAAAAGTAATGGTCTCCCGTGACATTGCCCATTTATTACTATGGTGGCATATGGGCATGCTTTAAAACTGTGCCAATCAATGGGTGGAAGTTGGGGGTAGTTTCCCCCGGGAGGGGGGTTAGGCCTCCTGGGTGGGTAGTGGGGGAGGGTGGTTTAACCCAGGTGTGCGCAAACTTTGTGCACTGTGCCCACCCCCTGCCTGCCACCCCCTGTGTTCGCACCCCCCTCCCTTACCTAAAATCCAGCGGCAAATGACGTGCAGGGTCATGTGACGTGACGGCACGTGACCCGCAGCATCATTTGATGTGCGTTGCCATGCCTAGGGGCCAATACAGCCAGACTCTCCCCGGCTGGGAGAGCTTTCAATTCCCCCCTCTCTGTGGAGTAAAGCAATCTCCCTGTATAGCAGCTTCCTGTGTCTTTTAAAACACTTCCTTGTTTCTCGGTGGAGCCCAGCCCCTGATTAATCAGTTTTCAGCAGCTTCTCTTTCTCTGTGAGGAGATTAATGCTCTGTGGACTGGCTGTAGCATCTCTCAATTCACTGTTCCAGCCTACTGAGTCAGTGATAAGAAGAGGTAGTAGGCGGTGCACAGCTGCCGTCTGGATATGAATAGGAAGTCCACACGCTTTAAATAATAAAGGTTGTATTAAATGAGTGCATACACAGAAGAGGTATACTGCTACAAAGAACCTCTTGACACGTTTCGTCCCGCTGGGGCTCTTCTGTGTATGCACTCATTAAATACAACCTTTATTATTTAAAGCGTGTGGACTTCCTATTCATATCCAGACGGCAGCTGTGCACCGCCTACTACCTCTTCTTATTACTTTACCTGCATCGGCTGGAGCACGCGTCGCTACACTCCCGGATCAGAGGAGCTCTTTTCAGCGTAGGAGTTGGACTCGGCGTGTCAAGTCTGTGAGTAATATACCCCCTTTTCCCCCTGGTGGGGATTCCTACCGTGTGCGACACCGGGCTCGTGAGGGCAGTGGCGGAGGATCGCGGTGAGTCAGTGGCCGGTCATAGTCTCCTGGCTGGAGACACGGCGCCGAGGTTTGTATATATCCTCCCTACCACATCTTTACCCCGTCCCGTGGCTGAGTCATGAACACACGGAGCTCATGAGGGTTTCACACTGATCAACATTTCCTGTAGTGAGACGCTGAACGGGAGTGCTTTCATATGATTATACATCCATTAGATTTCTTTTGGACTGTCTGTAGAGTTTATATGTGCACAATTTTGGCAGCATTGGTCATACCTGGAAGCAATTCTGGGACACTTCGTACTGAGTCAGTGACTCTGTCAAACCGGGTGCCGTGGTCAAGGGGTTGGAGCCAGTAGGATAGTCGTTGTTCGTGTGCCGTGGTCATGGATAGGAGAGATACAGAAGGTCAGAGGCAAGCCGGGGTAGATATCCAGAGAAGGGTCCAAAGTCTAGCCGGGTCGGTACACAGGAAATCAAACACAGAGGCAGGCACGCGTCAGAGTGTCTTTTTGCTGATGTTCACTTTGTCAATTCAATAAAGTTTTTTTTTTTTTCAATGCGTTTGGCTGTTTTGGAGGAGCTGTGACCGCCGCATCACTTGTTTTTTTTCCCCTACCTTGTTCGTCATTTCCGGCTGGAGCACACCGACACCACAAGCAGCTGGCAACCGCGCTGCTCATCTATCAGCATTGCAGGCAGATCACGCAAGTCTACCGTGAGTACTGACCGCTGATTCACATACCGCAGGACACAGGGTGCAGGTGAGGTTTATGATTACTGGACTATATGGACTTACCTTTGGGCATTTCTCTGGACGTGCCCTTCTGTACTTCTACCGTCGCTATCTAGCCCCCCACCCTGTATTAGTTCAAACGGATGAAGCTTCTAAGCTTTTATAGCAGCATTTTATGATGAAGTGGTGTCTTTCTCCCATTACTATGGACTGAAATATCTACAGCCTTGGTTAAGTAGCCTCAGGTATATTTGGGGGTCATTCCCTAATTTTTCCTATCTTTTATAAGTGGCCTGGGTACCCCCTCACCATCATAGACGGGGTGCAGGGTGAATAAGGAATGACAGGACGGGGTGCAGGGCGTATAAGGAATAAAAATTCAAAACAAACAGTACAAAGAAGTACCACAGAAAAAGCCTCCCAAATTGCGGCGTACTACAGTATATGTGTTTAATGAAATGATATAAAACTTAACATTTACTTAGAAACCCTCTAAAATAAGACAGCTTATGTGTAAACAGAATAAATTCTAAAAACCAGTACATGGTGTTGACTGTATATACCTGTCTGGATATGTTTACAGGAAAAGAAACATCTTAAAAAATGACCATAGTTATAGACAAAGTTGTCAGTATGTAAACTCAAGAAACAGTGAGCAGGGTAAAAGTGTTCCTGGACAACCGGTGTTTAGATATATTATCAGATACACCAAAGAAAGAAAGTACTCAGTTTAAGTTAGCACTCAAGTATCAGTAATGATGAATGTCAATATTAAAAATAATCTTTATTAGAATACATATTATTAAAATAAATGGTGCAATGAAATGAGTAAACAGGGAGCAAAAATGAAGGGTTAATTTCCTATAGGAGCTTGGAACTGTAGTTTAAATAGTAGTGTTACAGTCCGCTAAGTAGCTCTCCTAAGGTATAGTTTGTGTCCTACAGTATATCATTGAAATCATAGTGTTCAACCCTTGTGGTATACTGAAATGCTCTCTGAGTGGCAATCGAAGGCCTCGGGCATGGTCTGTAGGACCTGTGCTGAGGCGCGCTGGTACATACCAGTGAGGCCCTACAGCCGCAATAAACGCGGCTTTAGTAGGGGCTCGCCTACGCTTCCGCAAGCGCGCAGAAGCGTAGGTCTTAGGGAAATGTTAAAATCAAGTGCTTGCCGGAGCGCAGGGCCGGTCACGTAAGCGGTCCGCCCAATGAGGGCGAACCATCTCCGTGACGTCACTGGCCCGCCCGCCAACACGCCCCCGGACGGCGCGCTGTCTAAGGCCAGGGAAAGCACCCGCTTTCCCTCAGCCTCAGCGCGCCTCCGCCCGCCCGGATTAACCCTGGACGAGGCCTAAGACTATACTAATGATAGTAGATTGCTACTTCTAATTAGACCCCTAATATCGGTCTCATGATGTGGGAGCATCAGATGACTATAAGTCCTGAGTGATGAGGGCTGCAGTCTCCGTTTTGGATACTAATAATACTACCCCCTGGCCACGGGAGAGAGTATATATAGTGTAGTAGCTCTAACTGATTGTGCGCAGTGAAATTCAGCAGCAGTTGAGCTGCCGAGCTGCAATGGTAAGCTGTGTTGCAGGGAGAAGAGAGAAACCAGCACCCGTGGACTGTAAGCTGCTAAGCAGGTATCGTAGCTCTGCCTGCCGCTGGGAACAGAATCAGCCACAGCTAGACTGCTGGTTCTCCCGGCGTGTGTGTAAGGAATCCGCTCCACGGTTTACTGGTTGCCTTACCTTGCAGACCGGTGCAGTTCTGGTCAGTCTCCTGAGGTTTGCTGCAGCCTGGATTCACTCATCAAAGCCATACACCACTCCCTCTGGTATCTACTGCAGCTGTGCAGCCCTATCACGGCAACCTAGACTTGCATTCATTCATTGGAGCAGTGCCTTTACACCCCCTCCCGGGGATTGCCCGCTGGCTTTAAGTACTATCTTCCATAATGAATCCCTGCCGAGCATAGTCCTAACTGGATGTCTACGTTTTGCCACAAGCCCTCGCTTGTTCTCCTATGCTGATACCAGGTCCGCCCTGCGTCCTTCAGCTTCCTTCAAGCCGCTTGTTTCCTATGCTGATACCAGGTTCCGCCCGCGTCCTTCAGCTCCCTCAAGCCGCTTGTTCTCATATGCTGTACCAGGTTCGCCCTGCGTCCTTAGCTTCTTCAAGTTCCCGCGTTGTTCTCCTGCCGCTGAAGCAAAGGTATCCCCTAGTCTTCAGCTTCCTGCTCCTGCACTGAGGCAAAGGTATCCCCCGCCGCTCTTCAGTCTCTGATTCCTGCACTGTAGCGGAGGTTTCCTGGGGATCTTCAGCTTCCTGGTTCCTGGGTACTCTTTCCTATCTAGAGAGGCGGTCCTGGTTCCTGCGCTGTTACAGAGGATTCCCCAGCCGCTCAGGATCTTGCGCCGTAGCAATGGTGCACCCGTGCAGCAAAGCGGTGTGCTATTTGGTCTGTTGCCAACATCTCCTGTGACCCGTCCATGGGCATGCGTCGTCGCTCGCGCAGAGGCCAACCCCGCGCTCCTAAGCTGAAGCGGGGCTCCTGACTACCTGTTGCCGAACTCTTGCTGAACAATGATTATCCATGATTCTCCTTCCTGACCCGGCTTGTACAACGACGGCGTGTTTCTCCTTTCCTGATCCTGCACGTTGACAACGAACTGCGCAATCCGGATCGCATGCTGGGTTCTCAGGTCGGTGCTTTACAAACACCCACCTTCAGCCTCGCGGTCGACCCTGGTTTGGTGGCGAGCAGAACCCTGACAGTCAGAACCCGACAGTATGCTCGTCCGCACAAAACTCGGACCGCCCTGTGGTGAGGGTTGGTAAGTTTCTGGTTCTGAAAGCCTGTCCCAGCCTGTAACCACCGTCCCAGTGTGAATACCAGTTCTATGTGAGATATTAACCATGCTTGAGGATCTGATTGTGTTTGTAGGTTTACCCCCTTTGCAAAACAAATGCCGTAGTGATCTCATGATGAAGGTTTTACCGCCTCCGGGACTTAAAACAATCGCTGGCCGCTTGTATTTGCTTTCCTGGTTACCCCTTAACCTTGGGAAAATGTGTACCTTTAGATTGGACGACGCCCAAAAGGAACTCTCTTCCCTGGCCTTGTCTTTAGCATTATATCGCCAAGTGGAACCTCTCTATGTTGGCTGATGCCCAAAAAAAACTCATCCTTTCTATGACATTGGACATTTGCATAAGGAACGGATCCTCCCCCGCCAGCTCGCTGCCGCTTGGCTGTATCCTGGTCTAACCACGGATCTTGCCCGTGTAGTGTATGACCCGGGTTCCTGACACCAATGATATGTTTTTCGTTAACCCTGCCGATCAGTCTCCGTGAGGGTCCACCGAGAACCATAGTTGCTCTACCCAGCACTAAATGTTCTTGTATCAGAGAATAAGTTCATTAGGTCTCCTATTTCTAGCTCAGAAGTCCTTCTCTAGGTCTTGAGGGTGTTCCAGCTTTAACCTGCCGAGCAGGTCCTGTGAGGTTCCCTGGGAGATACATATGTTGCAGCCACAATAAGGTTCTACTATCAAGAATAGGTCCCTTGTTCCCCTATTTCTAACTCCGAATCTGTCACTCCAGCTTTCAGGGTTTTTCAGCTTTAAACTCTGTAGCATTCTGTGGCTTCACGTGCAGAGAAAGAAATCCCTAAGTTCTGTTCCCGGGTCATTTCTGTATAACCCCTGAGGGGCAGCATCTCTGAGTCTCTTTGATAATTCCCTGTTCTCTGCCAGCCACGGGTCACGCCCCTAGCTCCAGAGAGAGATCCCTTGTCTCTCCTAATACAGAGAAAAAAAATTCCTGTGTTTTACTCTCAGGCACTGTCTGCATTAACCCCTGTAAATTCTTGTGCCCTCCAAGTTAATGCCTTCGTTTTAGCCTCAGAGAATGAGTCCACAAGTCAGACAGCAGAGTTGCATTGAGGGAATGTCCTATAACCGATACGAGTCCCTAGATATTCTTGCTATAAATCCCCTGCTTCAGCTCAAGTTTCCGCGAGCTTGCGCTCCGGAGGACTTCGGCCTAAAGTTCTGGATTCTGATGTAAATGTAGTCAGGAGTCAGGTTTTTCCTAAGCTTTGGGTCGAGAGAGAGTTCCTTCTCCCGCGGTATTTCACTGAACCAGCTGTCGCCCACTAGCGGGTGATCCTGCTTCAGCGCATAGTTCCCACATTATGGAGGTCTTGCAGAATTTCTGGTTTCCCAGATATTACCTTACCAAATACCTACTTCAGAGACCAGTTAAGTATGATGATTAACCCCCGTGTACTGTGCTGATGTCCGAGCCCTCCTTTATGCTTAGGTTTAAAGAGCATACAGTCTGTATGTTCTCCAGAGGTTCATATTGTGGTTCCCAGGATGTTTGCGGACACCATCGGTTTTCTCCCAAAGTGACGCTTTTCATTTCATATGATTAGGTAAAAGCTTTCAACGGGTGTTTCTCTTTTCGCTGAATTTTGTCTTACTAGTTTGAGACTCTGAGGGTTAAGATTCTCCTTCTGATTCTGAAGGCTCTTCTACAATGAGTATCCTGTCTGGGGGTCCCCATGGATTCTCAAGGCTAATCCTTTGGGGATCAGCATATCTGTGGTGACTCCCTGATAAAAGCATGGTCACAGATCACCATTTGCACAATATACAAGGCCGGGGTTTAAAATCTGAGCTATTGCTGTCCTGCCTTTGCTGAAACCCAGTACCCTCAGTACGCTGCTAAAAATGTCCCAGCAAAACATGGGGTTACTTGGGAGGAAATTAAAGCTCCGTGTCCTTAAAGGGTATTTTTCTCCATGTCCAGAAATCTAGAACCTCAGTAGTTGTTGTGCTTAAGTCACTTATCAATACATCTGATTTTTTCTCTAATACAAACCCAGACACCCTCACTATCGTTAGGAGTCTGTGATCAGAGATTTTGCACTAGAAAACACACCTATTCATGTTTTTGTCAGGTAGTACCTCGTGGTTAGGGCCATTGAGTTTCGGAAAAGATCCTTGTACTCCCTAAGGTGCGTATAAGAGTTTTCAGTTCATACTTGCTGCTGGTGATTCTCAAGGCTCTGTCACTGAGGTACAGACTTCAGCTTCTGATGTTAGCTTCCCTCCCACCACTACCCTGGCTCGTCTTTTTCTCAAGCTACTGATTTGAAGATCCCAAGGACTTTCTGATTCCCTGACAATACTATCTCCCAATGAAGATTTCCCAGTATTGGAGAGCTCTACTGTTGTTTGCTCTCTGCCTCCTGCAAACCATGGGTTTTGTCCCTCGGAATTTTCGGTTGCCTGTTATTTCCTCTCAGTTGGAAATACTCTGTACGTTATCACAAATTTCGGTCCCTATGCCGGGTTTACTGCTTGCCTTGTCACCTTCCATACAATACTGGGAGATGCTTCCAACCAGCATCTACCCTAATAACCTTATCCATGGGAGCCTTCTCGAGGAAAAAATTTCTCGCAAAATTTCAACATGCAGTGGTCCAGCCAAGACTTTTCTTTAGTTACAAAGTTCCTCCTGGTGTAGTTCGATCAATTATCAGGGCCGTGATCCTAGATTCAGGTTCCTTTATAAAGACTGGGCTTCTGTAGGGGTTCTCTGCGTCGTTTTTTGCTCTGTGAAACCTCTGGTTCTTCACAACCCGGATTCCCAAGTCATTTTGCGGGGCGAGCCATGTACCAACGGATGTTTTCTACTACTCTTATTTCTGTTAGAACTGTACTCAGTAAAGAACTGTTCTTGTTTACGGATGCCCTTTTACCTAAGAGAATTTAGGAACAACTCAATGTCCCCAAGGCCCATGGATGGTCCGTCTGGCCACAGTTCTCCACCGGGGGGTGGGGTACACTAAGGACTAATCATGAGTTCTGGAGGCGACTCTAACCCCAATCCTAGACTGTCGCAGAACAACAATTCACCGGTCCTCCAACTCTATGAGTGCTAGTTCGGCCCGGAGGTCTCGACGTGATGGGGGGGGGGGTACTGTAAGAATCCGCTCCACGGTTTACTGGTTGCCTTACCTGCAGACGGTGCAGTTCTGGATCAGCTCTCCTGAGGTTTTGCGGCAGCCTGGATTCACTCAACAAAGCAATACACATCCCTCTGGTATCTATACTGCAGCTGTGCAGCCTATCACTGCAAACTAGACTTGCATTCATTCATTGGAGCAGTGCCTTTACACCCCCCTCCGGGGATTGGCCCGCTGGTCTTTAAGTACTATCTTCCCATAATGCTCCCTGCCGAGCAAGTCCTAACTGGATGTCTACTGTGTTTGCCACAAGCCTCGCTTGTTCTCCTTGCGATACAGGTTCGTGCGTCTCAGCTTCCTTCAAGCCGCTTGTCTCCTAGTACCAGGTTAACCGCCCTGCGTCCTTAGCTCCCTTTCAAGCCGCTGTTTCTCATATGCTGTGATACCAGGTTCCGCCCTGCGTCCTTCAGCTTCCTTCAAGTTCCCGCTTGTTCTCCTGCGCTGAAGCAAAGGTATCCACCTATGTCTTCAGCTTCCTGCATTCCCGCACTGAGGCAAGGTATCCCCCGCGCTTTCAGTCTCATGATCCTGCCACTGTGTAGCGGGAGGCTTTTCCCTGTGTATCTTCAGACTTCTGGTTCTGGGCCTACTCTTTCCCTAAGCTAGAGAGGCCGGGGTATGGAATGTTCCTGACCGCTGATGATTAGTGGTTTGATATGTTGTAGTTGTGTTACAGAGGGGGATATTCCCCAGAGCTCGCACATCTTGGCAGGAGACACAACGGGCTGGCAAAACGTGGTGCAGGAAAAAGAAGGCGCACGTGAGGTGGTTACAATAGATTGTGCTATTTCTGTCTGGTTCTGCCTAACTCTCCTTGTGAGCCAGTACCAATGGGCCCTGGGTCGGCGCTCGAGGCAGAGGCCGACCCCGCGCTCTTAAGATGAAGGCGGGGGCTCTCATGACCCTACCCGTTGCGAACTCTTGCGGGTGAAAAAATGAGTGTATCCTGAATCTATGCGTACTGCCCATTGGCTTGACAACGACGACGCTCGTTTTGTCCTTCTCATTTACTGAATCATGCTACGTTTTTGGACAACAAAAAATTGCGCAATCAGGGATCAGCCGCGCAGTCTCAGGTCGGTTGCTTTTACAAACCCCACCTTCAGCCCCGGTACCGACCCTGGTTTGTGGCGAGCAGAACCCTGACAGTGTGGCTGCGATAAATGTCCGCAAGCATATGCTCCACTGAGCAATGAAACCTGTGCCCTGCCTCCCCACGCTCTGTGCTAATCACTGAGTCTCTCACCTCCTGAGTATCAGCTGAGAGACTCTGTATAGCAGGGCTATGCGGAGAGGTGAGTCCTGCGTCTGTGCTGATAGCCCCCTTGGTTAAATGTCAGATGTTCTTGCTGCTAGATAATATTGATGGCGTTCAGAACCATTCACCTCATAAATCGCAGCCTTAGAGTTAAGTAATAAAACACAGCTTGCTAAATACATGTAGAGTCTGATACTGCCACATATGTAAATAAAATTGCCTCTTTCGATGATCGTTTCGCTTGTTAAGCTTTGTCAAGACTCACAGGCAGGTAAGAAGGTGTGAAGGTGTGATTGGTGTAAAAATGTAATTGAAGGATGTCTGTGATTGAGACACGTATCTCTTGTTGTTATATGTAAAGTAGCTGAATGAGAAAAAAAAAAAAATCTCTCCCAGAGCACATCAAACATGTCAAGCAGGTACTAGTTCGCCTCCGTGAGAACCATTTGTATGCCAAACTGGTGAAATGTCAATTCCACCGAAGTTCTACATCATTTCTGGGGTACATTATCTCGGACGCTGGTTTTGCCATGGATCCCGCCAAACTCAAAGCGGTCTTGGATTGGCCCATTTCGACGTCTCTCAAGGCCATTCAAAGATTCCTGGGTTTTGCCAACTATTATAGGAGATTTATCAGGAACTTTACGTCCATTGTCGCTCCCATTGTTGCCCTTACTAAAAAAGGGTGATGCTCCTCCCAAGGGAGAATAAAAGGGAGAAAAAAAATCGATGCACCGCCGGAATGATTCGTGCAGAGGCTGAGCAATGTGACTGTAAAAAGACTTTATTGCAGCATAGTGGAGCTCTAGTGTATCCTCTGACGCGTTTCAGCCGCGGGGGCCTTTGTCAAAGAGTGATCCGCCAGAAGCAAAAAGAGTCCTGATATAGAGAGCCAAATCAGTGCACCTGTAGAGCAACAAGGTACAGGTGCACTGAATGATTCAGCTAACACAGGGAACATACCAATACATATCGACACAAAAGGTTAAAAAACTGATCTCAAGCATGTTTAAATAAAGATGCAACAAAACATGTAAATCAGAAACATATAAATGAGACAAACATAAATACAAAAAACATATTTAAAAATATATAGAGCTACCAAACCAATGCTGAACAGAATATATAATAAGATGATGTCATGAAATTAATAAAATAAAATAGACTAAGACAATCAAATTGCTATAATAATGATGAAGTGAGGATGTGATAATGAATCTAATGCTAATAATAAGTATAATAATAATTAATGAATATATAATATATGAACAAAATATCCCAGACATAAATAAGAATAAAGTATGCAAAAAATGTTTCAATTCCCTTTCAATGTTGAGTCCTTTGGGACAAAGTGTATCTAATGAGAAGATCCAAAACATCTCCTGTTTGTTAAGGGAGTTTTGTCTGTCACCACCTCTAATATGAATAGGTGTATGCTCTAAGCCAAAAAAACGAAAATTATCTATACTTCCTTGTGGACACTCCGTAAAGTGTCTAGAGACTGGATGTGTAATGTCTTTTTTAATGATAAGTCTGACATGCTCTGAAATTCTCACATGAAGAGATCTGATGGTTCTACCAACATATTTTTTGTTGCAACCACAAGTGATAACATATACAACAAAACTCGTGTTGCAGTTGATAAATTATCTAATTTTGTATCTGCCTTTAGGAGAATTAGTGTGTATGTTTTTTGTTGGTTTTGAAAAACGACAACATCTGCAAAAACCACACTTAAAAAACCCTTTGGGAATAGTAGAAGGAGGTTTATGATGATGTGTTGGAAAAGACTCCTAGAAATTGAGGAAGCCAAAGTATCCGCCTTTTTAAAGGCAAATCTTGGACCATGTTTAGTAACTTGATTTAAATCCTGATCCAATTTCAAAATATCCCAATGCTTGGAAACAATTTTGCGGATGTGATATGCCTGTTTATAAATTTGGTAATAAACAAAGGGGTGTCCCTAAAGATGTTTACTTTCCGTTTTTTTATATTTAACAAGGTCGACTCTATCCATAGAACGGGGCATTGAGAAAAGCTTCTTGGATGTCACCTTGGGAGTAACCCCTGGCTAAAAATCTAGAGGATAATTCTTTATAGTGTTGGAGGAAAGAATCATCATTGGAACATATCCTCCCATACCGCAAAAATTGTGCTTTGGGGATCCCACGTAATAAAGATTTAGGATGGCAACTCCTGGCATGCAAAAAGGAGTTTCTGGAGTGAGGCTTTTTGTAAATATCTGTATGAATTGTCATGGAGTGTCAATTGTCAATGGCCAACATGGAGTGTCACGTCAAGAAAATGAATAGAAATCGGATCTGTTTCCATAGTGAATGTAAGATTAATTTCATTACTAAAAAAGGGACAGATACTTCCTCTTGGCCGCCTACAGCCACTCAATCCTTCAAGCGCCTTAAAGAGGCCTTCATTTCGGCACCCATCTTAACTCATCCAGACACCAGTCTCCCATTTACTCTCGAGGTGGACGCTTCTGACATTGGAGCTGGAGCCATCTTATCCCAGAGGAAGTCTCCCCAGGCCATATTCCACCCCTGCGCTTTTTTTCAAAAAAATTTCCACAGCCCAACAGAACTATGACGTTGGCAACCGTGAGTTACTGGCCATCTGTAAGGGATCGGGGACACGCGACTTACAGCGGGTCCCCGTCACACCGGCTCCCAGTACTGCCGATCGTCCCAGGCCCCCTCCCCGTCAGCACCTTACCCGCTCCGGTCGGACGCCACGCCGCTCTTCCGCGGCACACGCCGCCTCCGCCCACATGTTGCAGGGGGGGCGCGCGGGAGTGTTACAGGACGAGCGCGCACCCGTCCTCTTCTACACTCCTCCTGCAGCCTTGGCTCCACCTCCCAGCAGCTGGAGGCTATTCCGACTAGGGAACACCACACCAGGCATCCTAACCTATCCCTGGGACCACTCAGTCAAGCCCCCACTCCGCCTCTTGCTCCCATTGGTTCCCCGGCATTTATAGTTCCTGTCTGCCCTCTCCTTCCTCGCTCTGCATAGTTTTCCAGTGGCTCTTGTTGTACGGAGGTCTATGCCTGGCTCTCTTTTGTATTACAGCTCTTGCTCCAGTCCCTGCCCTCGTTTGATACCCTTGGATTTGATCTCGGCTCTCGTTAGACTTTGTGTACCTCGCTACTCCCTGGACTCGGCTTTGGACCTCACTACGCTGCTCTCTCCTGCCCCTGACCTACGGCTTTCGGATTTTTACCCTCGGACCTCTGGCACCCCGGACACGGCAAGATCAGGCTTACCCTTTCTCACCAGGCCCGGCAACGCATCATACCACACTCCGGGCACGACCTCACTGCTGTGGGTGCGTGTTATACCCTTACCCACCTCAGTATTGGGGACTGGCCAGGTCTGCGGGCAGTCAAGCGTTACACCATCAAGCTCGCTCTGGAGGAGTGGAGACACTTGCTTGAGGGTACAGAGACACCTATTACCATCCTTACCGATCATAAAAACCTTCTCTATATTGAAACTGCCCAGCGTCTAGGAGCTTGTCAAGCTAGTCTATCCTGGTCGTCTATTCGCCGCACCTCGCTTCCGCAGGAGGATTCTGGAATGGGGTCACTCTGTTAGATCTGCCGGACACCCAGGGGCAAAGAGGACAGCCAAGCTTATCACTCAAACTTTTTGGTGGCCAAGGATTAATTCAGACGTTGAAGAATTCATCAAGGCTTGTCTGACTTGTTCCCGCAACAAGACACCCCGTAACAGACCCCAAGGATTTCTACAACCCCTTCCCATTCCCGATCGCCCATGGAACCATTTGGCTATGGACTTTATTATAGAGTTACCCGTCTCCAAGGGTATGAATACCATTCTTGTAATCATCGACCGATTTTCAAAGCAATCTCACTTTGTTCCTCTCAAAGGTTTACCGAACTCTTCTTCCCTTGCTGATATTTTTGTCCAAGAGGTCTTTCGCCTTCATGGTGTTCCATTAACCATGGTGTCTGAACGGGGTCCCCAATTTATTTCCAAATTCTGGCGTATGTTTTCCAAAATACTAGGCATCTCCCTTCATTTTTCCTCCGGGTATCACCCACAGTCTAATGGGCAGACGGAGAGAACCAACTAGACGCTGGAGCAGTACCTACAATGTTTCATTGCGGATACACAGAACGATTGGGTGGACCTCCTGCCCTGGGCTGAATTCGCTCACAATTCCCTACGGAATGAATCCACTCAAAATTCACCATTCTTCATCAACTTTGGGTTCCATCCATCCCGACTCCCCATCGACACCTCACCCTCCGATGTTCCAGCGGCTGATGGACGGATCTTGTCCTTACAAAGATCCTGGAGAGGAATCCAGGAGAACCTTAAGACTGCCATCTCTAGACAGAAACGTCAGGCCGATCGCCACTGCCATGGGACTCCTGAATTTAAACCTGGGGACAAGGTATGGCTTTCTTCGAAGAACATTCGACTCAAAGTGCCTACCCTCAAGCTAGCACCCAGATACCTGGGGCCATACCCCATTGTGGAGAAGATCAATCCGGTAGCTTTCCGCCTACAACGTCCACCCGCGATGAATATTCCCTCTGTCCTCCACGTATCTCTCCTCAAACCTGCATTTCAGAGTGCCCATTTCCCAGATCCTTCATCCTCAGCTCCAATCCCGCAACTCGTACACAGTCAACAAGAATACGAGGCTCAGTCCATTATTGATTCTAGAATTTCCAGAAGAACTCTACAATACCTGGTTCACTGGAAGGGATACGGACCTGAGGAACGATCCTGGATCCCTCATCATCACATCCATGCTCCTGTCCTTCTCAAGAGGTTCCACCAGAAGTTTCCCCTCAAACCTTATCGGAGTCGGCTGGAGGTCGCTCCTGAAGGGGGGGTACTGTCAGGAACCAGGTACCACGCACCTTCACACGCAGGCGCACTAGTCCTCTACCTGTCCTGATGGCCGCTGACGGAGCCCAGCACTCGCGTGCTCCCACGCGCCCTCCCGCTTCTTCCGCACATGCGCGCGGCTCCTCCTCGCGCCGGACGGCATCTTCGCGCGGGCGCATGCGGGCTGTGGTCACAGCGGGAGTTCCCGCCTCCAGATCACGGCGCACACTCCCTGTGCGCGGCGCACTTGCGTGACGTGCACGCCACGCACCCAAGCACTGTGGCAACAGGCACTGATTGCCTCAGCACTCTCACCTGGCTTCCTTACCATAGCCTATCACAGGCTCCGCAAGAACACGCCCTGGTTCCGCCTCTTGCTCCTATTGGGCTGTCTTACCTATTTAGGCTCAGCAGTGCCACTGGCACATTGGCTGAGCATAAGCTTCCTGTTCCTGTGCTTACCTCTCTTGTCTCCTAGATATCCTGCCTTGTCTTGTTTGATCTCCCGTGTACCGACCTTGGCTTGCCTTTGGACCACCGCCTCTCTGGAACCCTGACCTTGGCTATCCTCGACCCTCCGCAAGTCTCCAACCTGAACTTGGCTCTCCGACCTCGACTATTCTACCTTCTCCTGCACCGACCCCAGCGACTAGTACCTCCAACGTTCCGTACTTCTATTACCCTCAACTCGGCAAGTATTCACTACTCCTCTACCCTCCCTGCTCCTGACCCGGCGCGAGCAACTACGCACACTCCAGATCAGATTCCCGTGCCTGTCGGTGGTGTTTACACTATTCCCACCTCAGTAGCGAGGGTCTCATCTAGTTTGTGGTGGGCACAGCGTGACAGTGTCCCAACTACCGCTCCTCTCATCTGCTATAGGTGAGGATCTCTAGCCCTGCTAAACAGCTTTTGTTTATGTTTTTAATAGAGCAGTTATTTTATTAAGCCTTAACCTATCCCACAGTGCTAGGAGTTATAAGAATAGGGGTATATAAACTCTATAGGTATAACGTGTGTTCCCATAGACATAACAGCATTTATATTACACTCATAGATCCTACTATCTGTAAATTATTACTCTTTCACCCAAGATACTCCGGTGCGTACAGTACATGTGCAACTTTTTATTTTTATGCTCCTATTTGCCACTATAATCTAACACCATATAGGGCAATATTTACTGAGTGCCAGAGTTTTGCTTAGAAAATATACTCCATGGCTCTAATTAAAAAACAACTGATACACACACAAAATCATGGCAAAGGGAGTGGCTCAGTGAGTAAAGACACTGACTGGCGCTGAGAGTTTGAAGCAGGATAACCTGGTTCAATTCCCTCTGTCGGCTCCTTGTGACCTTGGGCAAGTCACTTTATCTCACTGTGCCTCAGGCACCAAAAACATAGAGTGTAAGCTCCACGAGGTAGGGACTTGTGCCTGGAAAATGTCTCTGTAAAGCGCCATGTAAAACTAGCAGTGCTATACAAGAACATGCTATTATTATGTAACCCAAAGCAATCATCATACAAGAAGAGCTGTGTTTCCTTGTCGGCTACAGGTAATTCCTGTCAGAGATTTGCTGGAGTCCCCGACTGAATAACTGATGCAGAGAAACAGCACAATGGGAATCCTAGGTCCCAGTGCACATTTAGCAGCAGCACTAAGGGATCTGTCTCCTCTACTCATTATACACTCACAGTGTTTGTGATTGTCACTATTGGGTAATTATTTTCCTTTCACTTAGTAAAAACGTTGTACAATATTCCATGCATGTATTGTGTGTTTATTTTGGTATACCAGATTAATGAGAAATGAAAATCCCATTTACTTTCTTGTTTTAGTACTAGGCTGTTTTCGCACTGGCTTTCCCCCCAAAAAATTATGAAACACTTTGATAAATAACCCACTGGGTGTAAATACAAGGTATAGTGTATATAGGGAAATATATAGTGTATATATATATATGTGAGTAAGGGAGAGAGTAGGTTACAAAAAGCAAGATGAGATTTGAGTGCAGAAGGATTATGGCCATGTGTAAGAATGGGTTGAAAAGTTTAGTGCAGAAGGAAAATTAAGGTGCAGAGTATGGATAGAAAAAGACATCTTCTGAGGTGTATTTAAACACTGTGTGGAAAGATGAGGGGTGTTTACACTCGGTGATGAATTAATAGTTTGGTATAAGTGTCAGAATATACACAACAGTACCTGGAATTTCACTGGTGACAGAGACGGTGGGTGGATCTGTAATACAAATATATGTAAATTACAGGAATAAAGTAGCAGACACCTTGTAGTAACTAGAGTTGGAAAGTTTCAGGTGTGTCTTACCTTCCCCTCTGTTCCTGTTATTTTTTTACCCTCAATGCCCCCCCTTCCCACCCTACCCTACGTTCATCCACCATGTGACCTGGTACACATTTCTATGTTCTCTGTAGCACCCGGCCGAGGGATGTCTGCAGGTGACCACCTTGTCTGGCTTTGTTTGTCCCTTTGAAACCTCTGTGCAACTTTTCTGCATTGCGGGGTGTGTGATAAACATTGGCAATATGTTTTGGTGGAAGCCCAATATTACCACGTATTGGAGGTGGGGACAGGGGGAAGAGAGAGAGAGAGAGACACGTGCAAAAAAATGGCCACACCTCTGAAACCGTACCTGGGAAATATGGCGTCAATAGCATATCCAATTAGCATATAACACAAAAACAAGGCGTCTGAAATAAACAATACAAATCTGACCATATATTAAATGTCCAGATAGATGCTTCTGTGATCTTCAGTGAGTCACACGAGCAATAATATGTCATGAAAAAGAGAAAAAGAAAGACAAATCATAGCATATAACTGTTGGGTATATGAACTAGGCAAACAAACTTAGACTAACAACATATATCGACAAATAGTTAAGATATAAGCTCATTTATTAAAACATAATAGTAAAATATATAACCCCATACAATGCACAAAACAGAAACAGCCAGTCCTCCAAGATGGAAAAATTGGAATCCTACTTACAAGAAGTATAATATGATGTTCTTTATCCGGATAGCAGCACAGGGAAACTCTTTGGTGTTCTCTGTTCTGCACTGTCCGTCCACACCGTCTCTCACTTCCTCCATGTGGCTTGCAACACGCACACGCACACACACACACACACCACAGCAGCTCTACACACACAAACTCTGCTGCTACACACACATACAACAGTAGCACAACACAACACACACACACTGCTGCTATAACCATAAACACTGCTACTGACCCCCACACACACCACAGTAGCTCTAAACACACAACACAGCAGCTCTACACACACACACACACACACACACACACACACACACACACACAGCTCTACACACAAAACACAGCAGCTCTACACACACATGCTACACCCTAAACACTGCTGCTGACACTGACACACACACACACACACACACACACAAACTGCTACTACACATACAACTACAAAACACAAAACACACACTGCTGCTGCTATACCCATAAACACTGCTACTGACACACACAACACCACACCACAACACACACACACACACCACACACAAATGCAGCCACTTACTTCTGGCAGACTCTCCCACCCCCCCCCCCCCACCAATTCAACTGAATCTGCTCAGAAATTTTCAGCCAGCTCAGGAGGGGGAGGGGTCAACCCGTGGCTGATTCTTCCTGACCAATCCCCTGCCCTGTCTCAGAGCTGTTACTTCATTCTGACCAATCCCCTGCCCTGTCTCAGCTGTTGTGAAAGCTAATTGGCTGGAAATAAACAGATTGAAAATTACACTTTGCAAGCTGCTAAAATTCCGGACATTATTGATTGGATAATGTCCGGAATTTTAACCAATCAGAGAGCAGGGTTTTCAATAATGCCCTGAATTTTACTGCTTTAGCCAATAATTAAGTAATAATCCCCAAAGAACAGGGCATTACTGGTTAATAATCCCTGTTCTGAGGGGATTATTATTATTATAGGCTAAATGTAGGCTTTTTTCATAAATAATAGACACTTTTGTATAGTTATGTAACCCTTATTCCCCCCTCCCGGTCGCAGATCGGACCCCTAGGGTGTACTGTGGTCTGGCTACATATGTCTGGGTGGTGCATACCTGCTGGCAACAGGAGGGCCTGAGTCTCCGGCGATGGTATGGGGGACACCAGGGACAGGCTTCTGGGGTTCATGCCTTCATTCTTTAGTGGTGATACAGCGCCTCCATCTCTGGCAAGCCCTATCAGGGTAGGGTGAAATCCTTCCAGAGAAACCCCTCCAAGGGGTGAGAGATTTCAGTCTCAGTCTTTGATAAAAGTAGCAACAGTTCCTTTATTGTACAGCAGCACACAGCAGCAGCAATCAGGTACAGCGGTCTCCTCCTCCTCCTCCAGACTGCGCACCCTCAGGATGAGCTCTTTATCTCTCGGTATCTGTGCCACCACCCCAAGGCACAGGCACGCAGGGTGGGGCTAGCTCTTCCCTCACCCCCTAGGCAGGGTGAGGGGCACTGGTCCACCGGAGCTCTATCAGCTCTACTCAGGGCCTGTCTGAGCTCTTCCTCCACACGTAATACATCACTCTCCAACTCATTCCTCAGAACTAGAACTTAGACTGACTAAATTGGCTGTGCACTGCCCTTTATGACTTTGGCAGGCCCCTCCCCTATATCTCTTGCCTTAGACAGAGTCAGGGTGCCTACCTCCACCAATCAGGGCAGGGCTTGAAGCGGGGGAAACCCATGATAACTACTGGCAGCCTGCCCTTAGCAGGGCTTATACCAGTAGGAGAAAGATATATAGCCCAATTTCTTACCAGGGCTACAGTTATATAGATTTTTTTATTAAAATAAAATGGTAAATAAATGAATCCACCTCTATATACGCTTACACTGCAGATATCTATATCCACACACTGCCGCCCCCTCTGTGTGCACACACACACACACACACACCACACACACACACACACACACACACACCGCACCTCTACACACACAACACCGCACCTCTACACACACACCCACACACACACACACACACAGCAGCTCAACACACAACACAGCAGATCTACACACACAAACGCGCTACAACACACACACACACAACCACAGCACCTCACACACACAGTAGCTCTACACCACAACACAAGCACACCACACACACAAAACACTGGAGCTCACACACAACACAGACCTCTAACTCACAACAAAGAACCTACCTACAGCACAGCAGCTCTAAACACACACACATCAGCTCTACACACACAAACTCTGCTGCTACACACACATACAACAGCACAACACAACACACACACACTGCTGCTGCTATACCCATAAACACTGCTACTGACACACACAACACAGCAGCTCTACACACACACACACAGCAGCTCTACACAAACACACCACAGCAGCTCTAAACACACACACACACATCAGCTCTCCACACACACACACAACACAGCAGCTCTACACACACAAACTCTGCTGCTTACACACACATACAACAGCACAACACAACACACACACTGCTGCTTATACCATAAACACTGCTACTGACACACAACAACACAGCAGCTTACACACACAACCCACAGCAGCTCTACACACACACACCACAGCAGCTCTACACACACACACAACACACAGGAGCTCTACACACATATGCTACACCCAACACTGATGCTGACACTGACATACACTCCACAGCAGCTCTACACACACACACACACACACCACAACACACACACACACACACACCGCACACCACCACCACACACACACAACACACACACACCACACAAACACACACACACACACAACACAGCAAGATCCCAAACACACCACAACACAGCATCTCACAAACACACATACCAGCTCTAACTACACACACAACACAGCAGCTGTACACACAGCTACACCCATATAAACACTGTGTGACACTGAAACACACCACACACACACACACACACACACACACACACTGGAGCTCTATATACACACATCAGCTCTACACACACAACACACACAAACTGCTGCTACACACGCATACAACTGCACAACACAACACACACACTGCTGCTGCTATACCCATAAACACTGCTACTAACACACACAAACACACACGTCACAATCAAAGTGCATCCACTTACTACTTTGCAGACTCTCTCCCCCCCAATTCAACTGAATCTGCTCCGAAAATCTCAGTCAGCTCGGGAGGGGGAGGAGTCAACCCGTGGCTGATACTTCCTGACCAATCCCCTGTCCTGTCTCAGAGCTGTTACTTCATTCTGACGAATCCCCTGCCCTGTCTCAGCTGTTGTGAAAGCTGATTGGCTGGAAATAAATAGATTGAAAATTACACTTTGCAAGCTGCTAAAATTCCTGGCATTACTGATTGGTTAAAATTCCGGGCATTATCCAATCAGAGCAGGGTAATGCCCTGAATTTTACTGCTTTAGCCTATATTTGTTGATATATGTTGTTAGTCTAAGTTAGTTTGTCTAGTTCATATACCCAACAGTTATATGCTATGATTTGTCTTTCTTTTTCTCTTTTTCATGACATATTATTGCTCGTGAGACTCACTGAAGATCACAGAAGCATCTATCTGGACAATTGATATATGGTCAGATTTGTATTGTTTATTTCAGGCGCCTTGTTTTTATGTTATATGTTTTGTTCCTGATTGTACTAATCAGTTTGTACTTGGCAGCCTGGCCCACATACTGTATATGGTTTATTTAAGTTATCACTTATTGTGGATATCTTACTAGGTAGTTATTACGTTTTAGCGATATATCACAATTTTTTTCTATATCCAATTAGCATATTACTCAGGTATCTCAGCTGTGCCCATTTTCGTTTGTATAGGTGCCTCTCTGCGTGGTGTTTGAAGGTTTCTTTGAGGGGATATTTATAGCCCTCTCTCCCATATCGTATACTGTCTGGATTGCATATACTGGAACTAAGGTAGGCCAATGTCACTTTTTAAAAATCAAAAGTCAACTATTCACACGTGCGAATAAACGTATTATATTATAATGTAGCCCTGGTCCCCTGCGGCTCCTAGAGACCCCCCTCCTTTGTGGCAGCGCAGTCGCGGGTGCCGCCGGAGCAAGCAACGGACCCACCGGCTGCTTCCAAAGGTGGGGGCCGGAGCAGGGAACGTTCCGAGCCTTGGGAGGCTCTGTGGTGCACCCGGCTAGTGGGGGCCGCCATTGTGGTTGCGCGCGCATGCGCGGAAAAGGGTAGGGAGCTGCGGCGGCCATTAGACAGTCGCGCATGCGCAGTTGAATCGCGCACGTGGCCCCAATGGTATAGAGGCCTCCACGGGATTACAATTCCCATGAGGCTAAGGGTGGAAGGCACCAGGTGCCCGAGAGTGGCCAATAGGGCTGGAGGATTGCCCTGCAGGGAGAATGGATACATTTCGCGGGGTTTTGAGGAGAGAGGCAGTCGGCGCCAGGAGAAGCTAAGGGAAGGAGGTAGGGTGCAGGAGTCAGTGACTCCCTGCACTAGGCCAGCAGCCCCCGAGGCCCCAGATAGCCCTGAGCCACCCAGTAGTTGAGCTGTGTCAGGGACAGGCCCCAGGTTAGGGACCCTGCCCCTTACTATCCAGAGCCAGTTAGGGACCCAGCGGAACGCTGCGCGTCTATCCAGAGGTTTGGGCTCAGACCTTCGCTGTCTCTGCAGCAGTCATCCGGGTGGGATCGCCCCGGACGGTAGTTCCTGTATACAGCCGTCATCAGGATCCTTTGTGAAGTTCCTTGGCAGGCCCGGGCACTGGAGTGCTCGGCAGGTAACCATCAAGTGCACCAACTATACCACGTATTCATACAGGACATAGTGGCTGCGCAGTCACACATACATATCTCACTTGAGGGTGGGGGACATATTGTGTGGGGTTACTGGACACAGGGTGGGATCATCCGGTGAAGGGGGTAGCGTCCTGCGAGACGCAGTAGTTAGTGTCTCCTCTAGGGAAGGACACCTGTTGATCATATGCATAAGTACGTTGGCGCTAGTAAAATCATTGGTTGTTTTACATGCTGTGTGTTTTCTAAAATGACATCACTTCAAGTGAATAATGCCAGCCAATCAGAATAATACTTATGATTAATTATTACTTAATAATAATTAATAATAATTAGTAAGTAATAATTAATAATACATATTAATAAATAATAAATTAATAATAATAATTAATTATTACGTAATATTTATTTATTATGATTAATTGTTATTAATTAATTATTAATACTTATTAAATATTAATTAATAATACGTATTATGTAATGATACTTAATACTTAATAATTATTCAAAAATAATTAATTATTACTTAATAATAATTATTATTATTATACATTATTATTTATTATTCTTTATTATTTATTTATAAATAATAAAGTATAATAAAAATAAAATAATTTATAAATTATTTAAATTTTTTAATTATACCATATCATACAGTAATAGAACCCAGGACCTTCTCATATGCTAGTTAAGCAAACCTTACCTCTACACCACAGGAACTGTGTAATGTCACAGACATCTAGAAATAATCTTAACAATTTACAGAGTACACTATCCTTACAGAGGATAAATATATTTACAGGGTATGTCTTGTCACACCCAGCCTATGGTGTAGAGGTAAGAGGTAAGGCATTGGTATTGGTATAAGTATAAGTATCAGTACCAGTACCAGTGGAAGGTCCTGAGTTCGATCCCTGCATGTGTACTGTATTATTCAAAATGTTCCATTTGTTTGTGTCCGTTAATCAATAAAGCATTTAATTGAATGTTTAAAAAAAAAAAAAAAAAGACTCCACGCACATGGACAGTTGCACGTGGGCTTCTATGAAGTGAGGAGAGAGATGTCGGTAAGGTCCTTGCGCGGAAAAATTGAGGTTTTAAATTCATGAGCCATGCTCAGACCGCTTCATAAGCGGATTTGCGTTATAAGTGAATTCGCATTCTAGCGGATCGCACAATAATGGGGTTGAGCTGTATATGGGTATGATGTACCACTATACTACTCGGTGGGTATAGTCAGTCCGGGGTGGGTGCTTAGGTCTCCTGGGTGGATAGCGGGGCAGAGTGGGTTAACTCCTTAATTACTATAGCGGTTATTAACCTCTAAGGTGATTAAGGGGTTAGGAGCCATTAGAATATCTTTATTATGTATGTATGCTTTCTGGCAACGGAGCACAGAGGGATGTGCTGGTGTGGTAAGTAGAACTGTATTTATTTACTTTATTGATGCATGCTAATGTTGTGTTTAATAATGGGCAAAGAATCTATTCTGGATAATAGTTTGGGTTGGTACCTTAGGTCTGCGGGGACCTCTGGAGACCACCTGAGGACTCCCTAGACACCCACGGGTACAAGGCTGTGGACCCACAGGGGACATCTGCGGGGAAGAAACGAGGGTCCCCAGAAACCGTTCGACCTGACTGCGGGCCCCCAAAACACCTGTGGGCCCACCCGTGGAGACCCCTTTTGGGGCCCACAGTGACCCACGGAGACCACCTGGACCACGGCGCCTGACAGGAACCATCTGTAGGCCTCCAGACCCTGTGGGCACCCCCCTGTGGTGCACTGTGGGGCCTGCGGACACCCATCGGGACCACCCGGGACAACCGTAGGTCTGGGGTATGAATCCTGTATGTTAAAAAATAAATAATGTTTTTACATTATGGGGGGACATGGGGGGGCGTGTATTGATGTTTATTAAATATTGCTATGTTTATTGTGGCCTAGGAGGTGGGTTTTGGGCTGTTGTGTGTGTATTGTTTTTATTGTGTGTAGCGGGGCTGGATGAAGGGGGTATTAGCCCTAAGGATGGGTGTCTAGACCTTGCGGGTGGGTAGCGGTTGGGTTAACCCCTTCATTACCTTAGCTGTTTTAACCGCTAAGGTAATGAAGGGGTTAAGTCCCCCCGCAACCCTCCCGCAAGGCCTAAACAGCCACTAAGGGCCAAATACCCCCTTCACCCACCCTTGCTAGCCACAATAAGCCTGGCACGGGTGGTTAACCCCTTCATTGCCTTAGCGGTTAGCCGGTAAGGTAATGAAGTTGCTGTAAATGCATTTTTCCTGCATCGGATGCATGCCGGGGGTCTCCGGTGCTGGTATTAATGGATATCAGCTCCGGAGACCCCCAGCATCAATCCGAGGCAGGAAAAGGTCCTGATTTTTTCTAAGTCCCGACACATCGCAGCTCATCGAGGCCATCTCCCCACCAATTTACCTAAAGTTTGAGGTGAATTGGATTTGGGGAGAAGAACGCCTTTTAGGACTGCGATGGGCTGCGATAGGCCGCGATAAGGGGCTAATCGCGGCTCACCTGGTGCGTGTTTGGCCGAGATGAAAAAATGGTGATAAAATGCATTCGCCACCCACTTATCGAGGCTTTCTGAATAGCGGTAGCTGTTTTTAGCAAATGACCTCTCAAAAGCCTCGATAAGTGGCCTATCGAGGCTACTAGAATAGGCCCCTTAGTATGTGTAGGGTATAAGAGAGGGCACTGTGTAGTATGTGTAAGGAGACATACAGGGGATATATGGGAGGGAATATACTTACGATGAACATTCAGTTTGATGGTTTTCTGGGTAGACGTTCGCACAGCTGGGAAAGTTACTTTGCAGGTTATAGATGACTGGTGATCCCTCCGAGATGGGGTAAAGGTGACCTCTGTGGAGTAGGTCCAGGTGCCGGTTGTATTATCCTTGGTTGCATTCCTAAATGGGACAGAGCTAGGTTTGTATGGCTTTTTATCTTTCTCCCATGTAATTCTTGGAGCCCTCCCGGAGCATTTCCCAGGAGCTGTGCATGTCAGTGTCGCCTCTTTACCTGCGACGATATACCCCATTTGAGAGATCTGTGGCAGTTCTTTAAGATCTGCGGGGTAAACATAAAAATACCTGTAGAGTAATATACATTTACCCTGAAAAAAACTATTATCTCCTGTATGTGTCTCTGCCAATGCAGGCTGCCACCCTGACACAGAAACAGAGTACCTGAATCTCTCTCCCTGCCGCAGGCTGACATAATGATGAGATACAGAATGACTGGATAAATATATGTGTAAGGATGTGCATATATATCTAAAGGTTCCGCGCTGTCAATCACA
>WSYH01003960.1:41577-59143 GCA_036426205.1 Ascaphus truei
GTGTGTGTGTCTCTCTCTCTCTCTCTCTCTCTCTCTCTCTCTGTGTGCCTCTCTCTCTCTGTGTGTGTGTCTCTCTCTCTCTCTCTGTGTCTCTCTCTGCCTCTCTGCCACCCTCACCCACTCCCTCTGTTTTTATCTTAACTGCCCTATACCTACACCGAAATAACCTATTCTGCTTTCTTCCGGATCTGACTCAAGTTTCACACGGGGGACATCGGAAGACAGGGAGGAAACACCTCCCCTCCAGTATAGTACCTTGAGGGAGTGTGGATCAGGTAAGATCCCAGGCGGGATTGCTGCTTTAGAAATTGTGAAGAGGGGGCATCCTGACACTGGTTAATGGGTTCAGAATCATTCACATCTGGCTTTTTTTTTGTTCAGTTAGTGAGGTGATCACACACACACACACACACACACACACACACACACACACACACACACACAGAGAGAGAGACACAGAGAGAGACACAGAGAGAGAGAGAGAGAGATACACACAGAGAGAGAGGCACACAGAGAGAGAGGCACACAGAGAGAGAGAGACAGAGAGAGAGAGATGTGTGTCTCTCTCTCTCTGTGTCTCTCTCTCTCTCTGTGTGCCTCTCTCTCTCTCTCTGTGTCTCTCTCTGTGTCTCTCTCTGCCTCTCTGCCACCCTCACCCACTCCCTCTGTTTTTATCTTAACTGCCCTATACCTACACCGAAATAACCTATTCTGCTTTCTTCCGGATCTGACTCAAGTTTCACACGGGGGACATCGGAAGACAGGGAGGAAACACCTCCCCTCCAGTATAGTACCTTGAGGGACTGCGGATCAGGTAAGATCCCAGGCGGGATTGCTGCTTTAGAAATTGTGAAGAGGGGGCATCCTGACACTGGTTAATGGGTTCAGAATCTTTCAGATCTGGTTTTTTTTTTGTTCAGTTAGTGAGGTGATGACACACACACACACACACACACACACACACACACACACACACACACACACACACACACACACACACACACACACAGTACTTCTCGAAATAAACCTACGTTTCTATGAAAATGTAAGTTTTTTTTTTTTTGCGGCCCACCTGAACTTAAACCTTGTTTAATGTGGCCCTTGTTAGCATTTGAGTTTGACATGCTTGCTCTACAGCCTATCAGAGCGTGGGAATTCTCCTGCCAGGCAATCACCGATTTGCCGGTATTGTAAAGCCGGGCGGGCACCTTTTCTCAGTCTGTCAAGGGGCGTGCGCCAACCTGGCACCTCTGCCTCTTTGCATACTGAGCCCACCCTCTGTCCAGGCTCCACAGAGTCTGGGCTCTGGCAAATGGTGGCCGGATAGCCCTGTGTTAGCCCAGGATGCGGGTGTTCAAGCAGAACTGCAGTACCCCTACTGATCTAACATCTTGACATCCCCACTAAGGCTTTCAAGTCAGGACTCTGCACAGACCCATTGGGGGCTATGCACTAAGCAGTGAGCTTTTGCGCCAGGCTGAAAAAAAATTACAACCCACATCCCCCCCTCCCCCCCTGCACCCTAACACATACAATACAGTAATGGGCAAAATTAATATTATCCACATATGGATAATAATGCATTTGCCCATTTTAAATACACTAATCACAATAAATACAGTAAATACATATTACACTTACCTTTTCCAGGCACCCACGATGAAGGCCGTCTTCATCCTCATCCTGCCCATGTCCCCTCCGATGCTGCAAAACATACAAAAGAATAAAAATAGCCAACCCCTTAATCACCTTAGCGGTCATTAACCGCTACAGTCATTAAGGGGTTAACCCACCCTCACCCACCACTAAGGAGGCCTAAACACCCTCCCCCACTACCCACCCCGTGAGGCTAACCACCCTCAACCACTACCCACAGGGAGGCCTACCCACCCTGGATTGGGGACAATACCCACTTCCCCCACCCGTTAACCACAATAAACATCACTATATTTAATAAACAATACATAACCCACCCCCTGTGCCCCCCCATAAATACATGATTTATTTTTTTACATACAGGGTTAATACCCCAGGCCCACGGGAGTCCCCGGTGGTTCTGACGGGTGTCCGCAGGCCCCACAGTGGCCCAGCAAAATGTTTCACACAGGGTCTGGAGGCCTACGGGTGGTTCCATCCAGGTACCGTGGTCCACCAGGTGGTCTCCGCGGGTGACCGTGGGCCCCAAATGGGGTCTCCATGGGTAGCGGGTGTCTGGGGGGCCCCGGGTGAGAACCACAGGTGTCTGAGGGTCCTCGGGTGGTTCCCATAGGGGTCTGGGGGCCCTTGGGTGGTCCCTATGGGTTTGCGGGGCCCCCACAGATGTGGGGCCCCCGGTTCTTCCCCGCAGGTGTCCCCCGTGAGTCCGCAGCCTTGTACCCGTGGGAAGTCCGGGGAAACCTCAGGTGGTCTCCAGAGGTCCCCGCAGACCTAAGTAACCAACCCTGTATGTAAAAAAAAAAACCTGTGCTATACATTTAAATAAATAAATACCCCCCCCCCCCCCAAACACATACAGTATAGTAATGTGCAAAATAACTATTATCCAGATATGGATAATAGATTATTTGCCCATTATTAAACACATAAAACAGCATAAATAAAATAAACAGAGTTCTACTTACCCCCTGGCAATGAGATGGGCAGTCCTGTCATCAAACGGCCTCCTTTGGCAAAAAAAACCATTGCAAATATTTTCAAATATAAATAGGGAAAGAAGAAATGAGCGCAAAAAATTCTGTGGATAAAGGAAACAAAGGATACTAATAGTCCCGATATTGGTGTAGATTTCCTTGATGGGTGCCGCAAAAGGTTATAGGTGAGTTCGTTCTTAAACCACTAAACCTTTTGTAGAAAAGGAGGGATCCAATGCACACTTTCATCCAGGTAGGGATATGCAGAGGAAAGAGAACACAATAGTATAATACTGTATGGAATCAATACGAGTAAAAGGTGGTAATGCACTCACATTTTATAAGATCAAGCAGACATTTCGGATAATAAGTTTAACCAAACGGGTGTTGTAGGCTCTCCGATGTCAGGATACCTCTGATGGTACAGTATACTGTATGGGCTCTCTGACGACAGGATACTCTCGATACCTTGCAGGCTCACAGATGGCAGGATATTCCCAATATATAAAGCAGAGAAAACACAAATAGTGCAATATTGTATATATCAATACTGATTTTAGACTGTACAATGAATACACTCACATTGTGTAATGTTGTTATTCGCTTTATCATTGTTAAAGTAACCAACTTAGGAGGGCTTCTGGAGTCACAGGATACTCCCAGCAGGAAAAGGACACAGGAAAAGGTATAATCTCTCATAGCATAGATTCAACAGCAATATAAAAGCCTGCTCTTGTATTTCTCTGAGCTGTGAGTTGCGGTCTGGGGACCCGGTGCACCAGGTCCTTCCTTGTGTGTAGGAGATGCGATGAAGCAGTCTGCAGCTCCCTCCATGACGTCACTGGTATATTTTGCTAGAGAATTCGGATCTGAGAGGTATCCTGCATGACGTTCCAAGCACCGGCTGTAGACGGAGTAAGAACTTAAAGGATCATCTAGTACGCAGTCATTTTCAGGCACAGCCTCAGAAGACCTGGCTGCTCTTCAGTGGAGGATGTGTTTATCCTTGATAAAGTGTATCTCTATTCACGAAACGCGTAGGAGGGTGTTTGCCTCCATTTCCCATATGGATTACTAAAGGAATATTTTTTCATTAACTTGTTGGTGAACCACTCTTTGGCTGTGCGCCAGTTTTTTCTCTCTCACTCCTTCCCACAGGTACAAAGCTGCGGACTCACGGGGGACACCTGCGGGGAAGAACCGGGGGCCCCGCAGACCCGTAGGGACCACCCGAGGACCCCCAGACCGCCATGGGAACCACCCGAGGACCCTCAGACACCTGTGGGTCTGACCCGGGGTGCCCCAGACACCTGCGGGCCTACCCACGGAGACTCCATTTGGGGCCCACGGTGACCCGTGGAGACCACCTGGTGGACCATGGCACCTGGCGGGGACCACCCGTAGGCCTCCAGACCCTGTGTGAAATCCTTTGCTGGTCCACTGTGGGGCCTGCGGACATCCGTCAGGACCACCGGGGACTCCTGTGGGCCTGGGGTATTAACCCTGTATGTAAAAGAATAAATTAGGTATTTATGAGGGGCGCAGGGGGTGGGTTATGTATTGTTTATTAAATATAGTGATGTTTATTGTGGTTAACGGGGGTGGGGGAAGTGGGTATTGTCCCCAAGCCAGGGTGGGTAGGCCTCACTGTGGGTAGTGGTTGAGGGTGGTTAGGCCTCACGGGGTGGGTAGTGGGGGAGGGTGTTTATGCCTCCCGAGTGGTGGGTGAGGGTGGGTTAACTCCTTAATGACTGTAGCGGTTAATGACCGCTAAGGTGATTAAAGGGTTAGGGGACATTACATTGGCTATTTTTATTTTTTTGTATGTTTTGCAGCATCGGAGGGGACATGTGCAGGATGAAGACGGCCTTCATCGTGGGTGCCTGGAAAAGGTAAGTGTAATATGTATTTACTGTATTTATTGTGATCAATGTATTTTAAATGGGCAAATGCATTATTATCCATATGTGGATAATAGTAATTTTGCCCATTACTGTATTGTATGTGTTAGAGGGCAGGGGGAGGGGGGTGTATTTAGTTAGAAATAGTATTTATTATTTTGAGGCACACCATTGGTACCGGAGGCCCGCGGTGACCCCGGGACTCCCGCGAGGAATCCCGTGGGGACCCCTGCTTGGTCAGCCGGGGACACCCACGGGACCCCCGGACACCCGCGGTTACTGCCGCGGGGTAAGTCGGGGACCCCCCGGGGGTCAGCCGGGGACACAGCCGGCCTGTTGTATGGGTGTTGCGCCTGCAAAAATGTAAACAAAGAAATTTTTCTAAGTCCTGCTTTTTTATCACCTGCCTTTAGCTGGTGAGCTTGTTTCAGCGCAACTTTCAAGTACGACAAATTAGCGGAGCTTAGAGAATCGCGTAGAAGGGCAGACATCAGCGCAAACAGCTGATCGTACGAGCAAAGTTGGAAAATTATTGAAAAAAGCCAGTTTTAGAGCGCAAAGTGCCTGTTAGCGCTGCTCTGTGAATCGCGCTCAGCGGAACATCACGTTCTAAGAGCACTTTGCGTTCTTAAAACGACTTATGACAGCTTAGTGCATAGCCCCCATAGACACCAAGCTTGGTAGCCATTTGGTCTCTTGGAATCCATGACTTGGAAATCCCACAGTTCATTCACAGGTTATCAGTACATATCCCTATTAAATATAACTCTTTAATAAAGTGAGTGCATATATTACCTACACTCACTAGCCTCATACTTGGCACACTTTTGAAAAATAACTTAAACTTTTACACACAAGCAATCCCTCTCAGCTTTATCACTTAGCTGGAATACCCCCTGAACCCCTATACTAGGTGCAGGGTATCTGGGCATGTATTTGGGCACCCTTCCTTACTTTAGGGACCCTGTGTATGATGGCAGGTATACATTAACCTCTTCATGCCCGTTCACCTTGTCTGGAAGATGCTGCAGCAGGAATCCTGGCGGGGAGTCGTAATAGCGTTTTCAGGGTCAGCGTTTGCCCGGAGCAATGTGCTTGGCTGTATCCGAGAATCTCGCTCGATTCCCGGATCCAACTCCTGGGGTATCCCATAACTTGGGAAACCCGATACATAGACACATTCTGAAAAGACTTTCTCCGCCAAACCCACCCTGAAACTTACAGCCTTGAAATCTCCCGATCCCAGCATCCCAGTAAATGCAAAAATCACATCATTCTTTAATGTTGCAAAATCAGTATACAGTTGCAGTAATACATTTTTGACATCTGGGTCCCAGAGCTAACACTCTAAGAACCTAACACCCGGGTCAGAGTTAACCAAGTGGGCTTGACCTTTATTATGCCTGGTTAACCCCTTCACTGTCACACCCAGGAAAGGCAAAACACACATAAAGCTTTAATGTCGCATAATTTGCACACAGTCAAAGTATTGCATATAGGACACCTGGGTCCAAGAGCTGACACTCTAGGACCAAACACACGGATCAGGGGTAACCAAGTGGGCTGAACCTTTATTAGTGAGCCTGGTTAACCCCATTCACCGTCACAGTATACCTGCAACATACAGGGGGTCCCTAGTATAAGCAGGGGTGCCTAGGTACATGCCCAGGTACCCTGAACCTAGTATAGGGGTTCAGGGGATGCTCCAGCTCTATGATAAAGCTATGAGTGGGTTTTGGTGTGTAAAAAGTTTAATGTCATTTCTAGAGTGTGGCAAGGATTAGGCTAGTGAGTGTACGCAGTATATCCGCTTACTCCATCCCTGACACCAGAACGGGGACTTACACATTTTTATCACACAAGATACAGGGACCAGTATATTTTATTAAAGTTATATTTAATCTGTATTTGTACTGATAACCTGACAATGAACTGTGGGATTTCCATGTCCTGGGGTCCGAGGAACCAGATGACTACCAAGCTTGGTGCCTATGGTTCTGTGCGGAGTCCAGACTTGAAAGCCTCAGGAATGCTAAGGTGTTAGAACAGGCGGGATACTGCAGTTATACTTGAGTACCTCTGTCCTGGACTAACACAGGGCTATCCGGCCACCATTTGCCAACCCCAGACTCTGTGGAGCCTGGACAGCGGGTGGGCTCAATATTATAAGAGGAAGAGGTGCCAGGTTGGCGCATGCCATAGCAGAATGAGAAAAGGTGTCCTCCCAGCTTTAGAATACCGGAACATCGGTGATTGGCTGGCAGCAGAATTCCCACACGCTGATAGGCTGTAGAGGTTTGTGAATGGGACACTGAAACCCATAAGAAACCTTGCAGTCAATCAGGACAGGAGATTTCAAGCGCCAAACCATCAGCGGCAAATTCAAAGATGCTCTGTGAAGAATAGACGCGAGCCAGATTCAGAGATTTTGACTCAGAAAAGTTTTTAAGTCCCACTTTTTGAGAACGTAGCGGTCACGGCTGGCATTTCATGCCGAATTCAGTTCCAAGACTTTTGTGAGTACCTCCTGGTCATTGGAAAGGGCTCCTACAGAGGTCATTTTTCGCAATTTAGTTTAAAAGAAGACTTTATTCGTTAGGCCAGTTCCCAGTAAGTGTGTAAATTGTGTTACATTGTGTGTATGTCTTTTCCTGAAATAAATTACAATTTAATTTACCTCCTTGCTTTTCTCAATCATATGATCCCGGTATAAAAGGTGTTGATAAACCTTGTCTCCCGTGACACACGTGGTGAAACAAAACATAATTAGGAACACAATCGGGGGGAAGTACCTGGTGTGAGGGCTGCAGAGGTGCACCACCCCTGGCATGCCCTCCGTGGGGGTCGGAGCGCTGCGCTACAACTGGCACTTGCCCCCCTTACTGCCAGGGAGTCCGGAGCCTCAGTGCCCTCTTCTCCCCGCTGCTGCCGCTGCAGTTGTGCAGACGCCACGCTGCTGAGTCAGATGCGTACCCCCGCGCCAACTGGGGACCTCTCCTCACGCGCTGTACACACCCGCCACCGCGCGCACGCCTCCTTACACGGGCGCACGCCCACTTCATTAAAGACATAGGTCACTCTACACCTGAAACCTAACATGCGTTGGATTCCTCCTTATCCCCGCCTCCTAGCTTCCCATTGGTGAGTCTCTTATAATAAATATATATATATATAATATATTATATAACATACCACACACACACACACCACAACACACACACACACCACAACAACACACACACACACATGACAAATCACAAAATCTACTCGCCACACAAAAAATATACTCGCCACAGTACCAAACGTGTCTGCTTGGGCCAATATTTAATCGCCGGGGTTAAATCCACTCGCCGGGGCGAGCAAATGTATAGGTTTGTCGAACACGTATATAGATATCCCTGCTCACCATTCACTCCTCGGCTGAGCATAGTTCTTGTTACCTGTGCTTCACCACTACAGTACCTTGCCTTGTTCCAGTCTCGTGCTACCTTTGCACTGCATTGTTTTCAGTGACCTCCTGTGTACCGACCCGGCTTTACTCTTGGACTCCGCTCTTCTGGCTCCCTGACCTCGGCTTACCCATGACGATCCGGACCTCTCCAACCCCGACCTCGGCTATAGTACCCACAACGATCCGTACCTCTCCTATCCAGATCTCGGCAAGTATCACTGACTATCCTGACTTCTCCAACGCTGACCCGGCTACCCTGACCAATCTACAATCAAGACGCGCCTTCGCAGCTGTGGGTTGGTGTTTTTTTTCTAATCCCCACCTCGGCCTCGCTGTCCCGTCTAGTTTGTGGTGAGCACACCGTGACACCTTGGAAGGATTTGAAATCTTTTGGGTTAGGGGGGCATATTTATTGAGTGTCTGAGTGTCTCCTGTCTCCAGCACAAGCCCTATTTGGATTACCTGAGGGAGGTGACTATTTGAAGGTGACTTTCCTGGCGATATTGTGCAAATTGGGTGATAGTTGCATGTAAATGAGACATCACACAGTGTTATTTTTATGAATATGTTGTAAACGCCAAATTGTTATTGAGTGAAATTGCATGAGGTTTTTCCTGGTGATTTTGTGTTTGTTTTGCATTGACAATATCGGAGATTAATGAATAGCCTCCATTAGGACATAATTAAAGATTTGCTACATTTTCCCTGAAATTAGTGAAGCAGGCAAAACGTACCTTTCTTTCTTGAAACTCTTTGCAAAAAAATTGCCAAATATTAAAAGTTAATTTGCAGATCCCGTGACCCTAAATTGAAGTCATATGCTCTTTATATTAATGCCATTTTCTGAAAATTGTGGCAAAAATGTTGAACATTTTCAGAAAACACTAAATGTAAGAGACATTCACAGTAATGCAAACCTTCGCACATCCCCAGTGATACTCACCTGTCCACATCAGGTACAGGATGAAGGTCACAGGATGTGTCCAGTAACAGCAGTTTCTTCTTAGCCACATTGTGGCACAGAGCGGCCGAGAGGGGTTGTTTTCTGCTCGGGACCTGAGAAGGAGAGATATGTGACCTGTGAGGGTATATACAGTAATTCCCAGCTCCTACTGGACACAGCATGGGCAGATTTAACTGCACCTTCCATTCATGCAGTCTGACCACGCTCTTTCTCCATGTCTCATTATCTCTCTCTATCTGACAGCGCTCTCTCTGCATTTCTTACTCTCTCTCTATCTGTGTTGAGTCCTTCTCTCACTTCTGTCATGTGATTTAACTTTTTTTAAATCCTATTCACACTTTTGTAATATTGTGCACTTCTGTCTGCAGGGCCGCAGACAGTTTTCACGGGGCCCAGGACTAGAGTTAGGTATGGCCCCCCCTCGCATGTCGGCGGTATCCCCCATCCCCATATCGGCGGTATAGCGAGCCCCCCGTGTCGGCGGTTGCCCCTCATTTCACACCTCACGAGCCGCCTCTATTCCCCTCCCCTCTTCCCATGTTTCTCTCCCCTCCATTTCTTCCCTCTTCCTCACTCATCCCCTCTCACTCTCGCCCCTCCCGCCTCGCATGTATTTCTCTCCCAAGCGTCTCACTCTTACCCCCTCTTTTCCTCACTCCCTCCCTCACCCCCTCTCACTCGCCTCCACCTTCCGTCAATTACCCTCACTCAATGCCCCCACAAAATACATACCAAAAAAACCACGCACAATACATATTAAAAACTCCTCCCACTCCCCCAATACATATTAAAATACACCCCCACTCCCCCCAATACACATTAAAATACACCCCCACTCCCCCAATACACATTAAAATACACCCCCACTCCCCCAATACATATTAAAATACCCCCACTCCCCCAATAAATGAGTAAATGACCCCTCCCCCCCAATACATATTAAAATACACCCCCACTCCCCCCAATAAATATAAAAATACCCTCTCTTCCCAATACATATTAAAATATACCCCCACTCCCCCCAATACGCGACTGAGTCCCGGCTCTCCGTCAGTTGCAAGCAGGCCTCTCCCTCACTGTGTCCCAAGCCGAGCTTCCGTCGGCACATACCAGGCATCCCTCTCATGCCGGCGTGCACTGGAAGCTGAGGTCCAACTGACTTCAGGTGTGCTGATGTCAGAGAGGCCCGTCTAGCGCCAGCATTGGAAGCTCGGCATTGGACACAGTGAGGGAGAGGCCTGCAGGCAGCTGAGGTTGAGCCGGGGCCCGGCTGCGGCAAGTTGGGCCCAACTTGCAGCTCTCCGGCCGGGCTCCCCGCAGCCCCGGCTCTCCCCCGCCCGCTGCCCCCCCCCCCTGTTATATTTTTTCTTACTCCCTCTCCCTCTTCCTTTTCTCAGTGTTTGTTCTCTTCCCCTATTTTCTCTTTTTCTATCTCATTCTCTCTGCTGTTATCGTATCGTCTGTTTGCTCCTTGTGTCTCTGCTTCTCATTTTTACTTTTTTTTTTTTCATTAATATCAGCATTTGGGATTTCTTTCTTACAACCCAGTCTCTGTATCCCTACTCTCTCTCTATGTGGTGGATCCTCAGAAGTTCTCTGTTCTACCCCTCGGACTTGGCAAACGGAATTCGACTACGCTGTCTTCTCTAGTCCTCGGACTTGGCAGACGGACCTTGACTACGCAGCTCTCTCCACTCCCAGACCTTTGGCTTACGGACACGACCACTCTACCTTCTATTACCCAGGACCCGGTAAGTACCCAACTAACCCTCCTCTTAAGCCCAGACCCGGCTTCACTCAAATACCACACTCCGGGCATGCCTCCTTTGCTGTGGGTGTGTAGTGTTCTCTTTTCCCACCTCAGTACCGGGGTCTTGTCAGGTTTGTGGACAGCACGAGCGTTACACTGACAAGGTGGCAGAATTGGAAAGGCCCTTGAGGGGTATGAAATGCGACTGTTTTGAAAACCTGCCAACAATAACAAGAATAGTGTTCATTCTACAAGACACAGGAAGCTCGACAATAAAGACAATTGAAAGGTGCGTCCATGGACGATTTGGTATGGGCAAGGGACGGAGAAGGCCCAAAGGTTTGCTGCGGGAGGATTTGTTTCAGGCACAAACGAAGCAGGACCTGATGAATTTCTCGATATCCTTGAGCATGTCAGGCTCACAGAAGGTGCGTCTGATTAAAATTCTTCTTGTACCCGGATGACCGGAGGACTTAGCGGAGTGACCCCATTCAAGGATTTTCTTGCGGAACTGTGGTGCAGCATACAAGCAACCCTCCGGCACCTCCAAACCCTCAGGAATGCAAAATTGAGAAGCCAGGATATTGTCCAGTACATCAAAGGAATTAGCCAAAATTATATATTTAGATGTAGAATGGTCTCAGAGATGTCCTCTGATTTGTCTTCACAGACGAATTGACGAGATAAAGCGTTGGCCTTAAGGTTCTTTGTTCCAGGAATGTAGGAAATAATGTAATTAAATCTAGAAAAAAAAAAAAAGAGCCCAACGAGCCTGATGAGAGCCAAGGTGACGAGCACCTTCAATGTACAATAAGTTTTTATGATCCGTGAGATGGGGTTCTCGGTACCCTCCAAAAGGTGTCTCCACTCTTGAAGAGCGAGTTTAATAGCTAAGAGTTCTCGGTTGCCAACATCGTAGTTTTGTTCAGCAGGGGAAAACTTTTTGGAAAAGAACCCGCAAGGGTGTAGTCTATCTTGGGGAGTTTGTCTCTGTGAGAGGATGGCTCCTGCCCCAATGTCAGATGAAGGGGAGTTTAGGGTCAGGATGTAGACGTAGAATGGGAGCGGAAACAAATGCTTTCTTGAGGGAATCAAAGGCCTGAAGTGCTTCAGAGGACCAGGAAGAAGCATCCGCCCCTTTCTACGTGAGAGCAGTAATAGGGGCAACGGTAGAAGAGAAATTACAGATAAACTTACGGTAATAATTGGCGAACCCCAAGAAATCGCTGAATCGCCATGAGTGAAGTGGGTTGTGGCCAATGCAAAACTGCCTTAACTTTATCGGAGTCCATGGAAAAGCCGGCGTTAGAAATGATATCATAGGAAGGAAGTGGATGTTTGATGAAACATGCATTTCTCCATCTTGGCGTAGAGACGATTCTCATGAAGATGAGACTGAACTGGGCGGAGTGAGCCATCCTTCTTAACAAAAAAGAGGGGGAAGAGGAATTTATAATGAAGCCTTTTTTTAAATTCTCTTGAATGTACAGCAGGGCCCCGGGTATACAGCGGGTTCCGTTCCAGTGGCCCGCCGTATAGTGAAAATCGCCGGAAAGCGAATCCGGCGATTTTCAGTGCTGCGCATGCGCAAACTGGCATTTTCGCCGTTCTGCGCATGTGCAACCGGCAGTCTGCGCATGCGCGCCGGGCGCACGCCCATTCAGCGCATGCACGATTTAAAATTCAACATGACGGCCCCCTTCTCGGTGCCGCCGTATCAGCGGATCGCCGAGAAGCGGGGCCCTGCTGTACTCCGACATTGCCTTGGTCTCGGGAATGGATAACGGATAAGATCTTGACTTGGGCAGGACAGCGCCGGGCAAGAGTTCGATGGGGCAATCAAAGGGACGATGAAGAGGAAGGATCTCAGAACAAACTATAATCGATGACATCAAGGAAGTCAGTATACACCTCTGGAAGGGTAGGTTTGTCTGATTTAGGGATATCTAGCCCGCAGATGTGTCGAACTTGTAACGCGTAGCTCTCCGCAAACCAGACACGACCACGAGGCTGAGGTAGGGAATTTTATAAACGCCAACCCACAACCACGAAGGCATGCCTAGATTGTAGAATGGTCTTGCAAGCTGGGTCAGGAAAATAGAAGGTAGAGCAGTCGTTTATACTTGCTGGGTCTGGATTGGAGAATAGCGGATCGTTGGGGTACGTTGCCAAGGTCAGGACTGGAGAGTGGAGAGTGGAGAGTAGTGGTTGCGAGAGTAGCCAAGGTCAGGATCAGAGAGTTCAGGATGGTCGTAAGTAAGCCAGGTCAGGAGAGGAGAGATGCGGAGTCCAATAACGTAGCAGGGTCAGGCAGCAGCAGGAACAAGGCAGGATGCAGCAAGGAACAAGGCAGGATGCAGCAAGGCACAAGCAGGAAACAGCAAGGCACAAGGCTGAATGCAAGGCACGGCGTCACACAGGCTACATCCCGCGTGCGTCACCGACGTCAGGGGTTGGCGACCCGATCACGCGCACACCGCGCATGCCCGTCGCGTGAGCGATAACGGAGTCTGGAGGTGGGTCCAGAGGGAACCTGTTTCCGCGCGCGTCTCCGACATCAGCGCGTCACTCGCGCACCGCACAAATCCATCGGCAGAGTGGGGGCGGGGCAAACCGGAGGGAAGACTGGCCGAACAAGCAGGCCGCACGTCAGAGCGGGAGCAGAGATTGGAGGCAGAACCCGCGGAGGAACAGACCGATCGTGCGCCGTGCACGTGTAGCCGGACCGCGTGGCATCGCGCATCCTGAGTGCCTGAAGGAGTGGGATGGGGAGTCGAGTTCCGGCCATCAGGATGGCAAATTCTCACAGAAACGGAGTAACCCAAGAATCGGTACATAGGACACCCTATTGAGTGGGTTTGTCAGTCCAGTCTAAATGTGGATTATGGCGTTGGAGCCAAGGAAGGCCCAAAATTACCTGCACAGAAGGTGAGTGGATTATGTCCAAAGTTATCCTCTCCTTGTGACCATCCTTAGTAGACAGAGAAAGCGGATGTGTCTCCATTGAGATAAAGGCTGGCTGGAGGGGACGTCCATCAATGGCCTCCAGTCCAACAGGCACAGATTTCTCCACCAGAGGAATTTTGTTCTTTATGGCAAAGTCCTTGTCCACAAAGTTTCCTCCAGTCCCGGAGTCAATGAAAGCAGAGGTGGGGGTTAGGAAACCAGGACCCTCAATGAAGACTGGAAGCAAAATCCGAGTCGGCAGGCTTTCTGTTCAGCCCTCCTCTCCTGAAGGCGCTGATCTAGTCTAATACATACGGCAATAAGCTCCTTCAGGTTGGTAGGTCGTTCCTGGACGTCAAATTAATTCTTAAGGGGTTCAGACAGACCCTGCCAGAAGGCTACTGATAAGGCTTCATCAGTCCATCCTGTCTCCGCGGCAATGGTCCGGAACTCAAGGGCATATCTTGCGACCGATTTGTGATCCTGTGAAATATAAAACAGGGAAGATGCTGCAGTAACCTTTCGGCCTGGGGTGTCAAAGACCTGTCTAAATTCTTTCTTGATGCGTGCAAAAACCTGCGTGAGCTACGGTTTCTGCTCCCAGATGAGAGATGCCCATGCCAGGGCGTCACCGTTCAGCAGGGCAATAATGTATGCCACCTTGGATCTATCAGAAGAGAAACATGAAGGGGTTAACTCGAATTTTATATCACATTGATTGAGGAAACCTCTACAGCCATGGGGGTCACCCGCATAACGATTGGGGGTAGGAAGACGAGGTACGAGCCTGAGGGCTGAAACGCGTCAAAGGATCCATCAGCTACACATGTCTGTTCTAATAAATTTTTTCTAGTCACCACCTAAGTCCATACCCTGTTTATTCAATGCTGTGCTTCGCTTTTACTCTGACTGCCGTTGGAGGAGTTTATTCCTACGTTCATTGCCTATGCACGCCGGACCATCGCTGCACACAGAGGAGATCATCGCCGGTCATGTGACAGCCGCACGTGACATCATCATCACGCCGGGAGTAGCGGTGCCTAATTCAGACGAGCTGCCGATTTGAGGCATTACACCGGGCATCCCCCCACTTCGCTCTCACTGCAGGATACCACCACCAGTCACTTGACCGCCCTATGTGACCATTCAGTCACTACAGGGTTGGCGGTGCAGCAGCACATCACGGCCACTGAGCACTGCAACAAGACGTCCTATCTCCAAACCGTGAGTTTTGCAACCTATAGTGCCCAGAGCTGGGCCAGTTGCCATTCATGTTTCATAGATTTTATCTTCCATGCAGCAGTTGTTTTCATTCATTCTGACGCACCTGACAGGATATACACGTGTATCCGATAACATGCCATACTTCTGAGGTAGCGGAAGACAAGGTTGCAGGTCTAATTATTCGGGACTGAGATTGTCATGAAGAAATGGTTGCAACACTTTGAGTTAAGGAAGAAATGGTTGCAACATTTTGAGTTAAGAAATCAATCTGATTCTCAAAATACTGGAAGCACTCAACGATTGAGGCTAGGGCCTGGCCCACCTCAGGGGGGTCCATGTTCGTTGGGCTGAGCATACTGTAACACTTGCGCTCACCACGAACAAGGAGGGAACCCGGCACTGAGGTGGGAAAGTACAAGACAGCACACCCACAACAGTGGAGACACGACTGGAGGGTGGATGGTTAGCGTAGCCGGGTCTGGGATGGTGATATTGGATAAATCCAGATACTTGCTGGAATCCAGGGGCGGAGCCAGGAGAATGGTCAGTGTCCGTTGTGCCGTGGTCTGGGATTGGAGCTGGGAGAGTCGTAGCGTGTCTGAAAGCCGTGGTCAGGGTTAGAGAGGTGCGGCTAGTCAGGGGCAAGCCGAGGTCGATATCCAGATGGGGTCCGACAGTCAAGCCGAGGTTGTTATCCAGAGAGGGTCCAATAGTCAAGCCGGGTCGGTACACAAGGAAGCACTAGAGAGGAACAGCAAGGCACAGGGCAAGGCAACACAAAAGCAGGAACACAAGGCTACACAGGTTATGCTCAGCAATGAGGAAGTGAAAGTGAAAGTCTTTTAAAGGAAACCGGAACCAATGAGGCAGGGGCGGAGCGGAGGCACGGCCTCTGCGCAGGCAGGGATAGGCTGCAGGAGACAAGTGGGCACTTAGGACTGTTGACACGCAGCTGGGGAGTGGTGCGCGTGTGACAGATGCGCGACGTGACTAGGGGGCGGAGCCAAGCTCCGTGGTACGAAGTGAAGAGCTGAGGATGCGCGCTCGCTCTGCAAACAGAGCCGGGAGGCGCGCTGCAGCAGGTAAGGAGGGAACACGCCGCGAAGGACGTGTTCCCCGATTCCTTACAGGAGCGTCCTAAACGCCCAATTCTTTACCCTCCAACCTGATGTCATTATAACTCGCAGTTTGATGCGCTTCACCCTAGGGATCCTATACTCAGTACTGTACAGTATCTATATTGATGCCTAGCAAAGACATAACAAACAGCACGTGGGCCCTCAGTCTCTAATGAAAATGTTCAGAGGTGCCCAATTTTAGACACTTTTATGCCCAAATGCTCCTGATTCTTTCTTTGGGACTTACCCTAAAAAAGGAGGGGTACCCCCCCAATCTTGGCATTTTGTAATCACTCCTTTACTGTCACTGTTACTGAGCTGAAACAAATATCCTCCATTCTCATATTATATCCATAGTTCTTAATAACCTGATTGCTATTTTGTAACGTAACTGCATATATAGTTGCATCAATGAGTGACTCAGAAGTATGTAACCTGTTTCATTAATGCATACCTCCCCGTATTCAGGTATGCTGATTTAAACACTAAGGGGCCTATATACTAAACAGTGATAAAATGAGTGCATTGCCGCTCAAATTTGCATTGTTTTATCACGCTCTAAAACATGTTGGTAAAAATGGTATTCACCAAGAATAAAAGCCATTTTTTAAAAGTTCGCGCTACAGATCCTGCCGAGAGGCAACTGATTGTTAAACTGCAGCCTGGAAGAGCTGCACGGAGACGCTGCATCTCCATGAACGGCGCTCACAAGTGATCGTGCAGTTTAAATATTTAATACAAGTGTGTGGGATTGATTTCAGCCTCGGGGACCCCCTACTTACTGAGATACAGACCCCTCCACCCCCACTACCCATTAAGGTATGGCCGTATAAAATGGGCATGCTTTTCCACTGTAGCAATAAATGGGCAAGCAAAAAAAAAAAACAAGCACCAAGAAGACATAGCAATAAAATCAAGCCAATCACCAAAAATAAACAACAATAAAAAGGCAAACGCCAACAACAAAAAAACAGAATTAAAAGAAGCAAACACCCAAAAAACACAAGAATTAAAAAAACAAACACCAAAAATAAACAAGAATTAAAAAAAAAAAAAAAACACAAGAATTATACAAAAAAATTAATTGCTTGCCACTGTATTTATCTATCGCCATATAGGGGCATAGATACAGCTGCGACAGCCTTTATTCTAAATCAGCCGAAGCCGCGCCGCTCTGATAACCGTGGCCAGACGCGCTCAGTTTTCTTATTTTTCCGAGCGGTTTTCATATTTTAGCGCTTGCTCTTTTAGCATTGTCTGCAATACTGCAATACCGTCTAGAAACTCAGGTGGGCGATCACGAGCTGTTGTCTTAAAAGTCTAATAGCAATTCAACCTGCCGTACATTTCTGCAAGTCTGTGTGCGCGCAGTAATTGTTCTGTAAATTGGAAGATTTATATTTGAAACAGAGATTAATTAACGTTCCGAGTTCATACTGTATACCAGGGGTGGGGAACGTCCGGCCCGCGGGAAGCCTGCAAGAATGGTTTAAAAAAAACAAAAAAAAAAAACATTTTTTTTTAAACTCACCCTCTCCTGATTGGCTGCCCGTGCTGTCACTCTGCCAAGATTTTTTTTTTT
>WSYH01003961.1:0-22325 GCA_036426205.1 Ascaphus truei
AGCTGTACATCTGATAGTGAGAGAGGAGCGGAATGAGATATAGCTGTACATCTGATAGTGAGAGAGGAGCGGAATGAGATATAGCTGTGCATCTGATAGTAAGAGAGGAGCGGAATGAGATATAGCTGTGCATCTGATAGCGATAGAGGAGCAGAATGAGATATAGCTGTGCATCTGATAGTGAGGGAGGAGCGGAATGAGATATAGCTGTACATCTGATAGTGAGAGGAGCGGAATGAGATATAGCTGTACATGTGATAGTGAGAGGAACGGAATGAGATATAGCTGTGCATCTGATAGTGAGAGAGGAGCGGAATGAGATATAGCTGTACATCTGATAGTAAGAGGAGCGGAAAAAGATATAGCTGTGCATCTGATAGCGAGAGAGGAGCGGAATGAGATATAGCTGTGCATCTGATAGTGAGAGAGGAGCGGAATGAGATATAGCTGTACATCTGATAGTGGAGGAGCGGAATGCGATATAAGCTGTGCATCTGATAGTGAGAGGAGCGGAATGAGATATAGCTGTACATCTGATATTGAGAGAGGGGTCGGAATGAGATATAGCTGTGCATCTGATAGTGGATAGAGGAGGCGGAATGAGATATAGCCTGTACATCTGATATGAGAGAAGAGCGGAATGGAATATAGCTATGCATCTGATAGTGAGAGAGAGCGGAATGAGATATAGCTTGTACTTCTGTAGTGAGAGAGGAGCGGAATGAGATATAGCTGTACATCTGATAGTGAGAGAGGAGCGAATGAGAATAGCTGTCATCTGATAGTGAGAGAGAAGCGGAATGGAGATATAGCTGGTGCATCTGATAGTGAGAGGAGCGGATGAAATATAGCTGTGGCTTCTGATAGTGAGAGGAGCGGAATGAGATATAGCTGTACATCTGATAGTAGAGAGGAGCGGAATGAGATATAGCTGTACATGATAGTGAGAGAGACGAATGAGATATAGCTGTGCATCTGATAGTGAGGAGGAGCGGAATAGATATATGGCTGTCTTCTGATAGTGAGAGAGGAGCGAATGAGATATAGTGTCATCTATAGTGAGAGAGGAGCGGAATAGATATAGCTGTACATCTGATAGTGAGAGAGGAGCGGAATGAGATATAGCTGTTGCATCTGATAGTGAGAGGGAGCGGAATGAGTATATAGCTTGTACATCTGATAGTGAGAGGATCGGAATGAGTATAGCTGTCATCTGATAGAGGAGGAGCGGAATAAGATTAGCTGTGCATCTGATAGTGAGAGAGGAGCGGAATGAGATATAGCTGTGCATCTGATAGAGAGAGGCGGAATGAGATATAGTGTGCATCTGATAGTGAGAGAGAGCGGAATGAGATATAGCTGTTCATCTATTGATAGAGGAGCGGAAGAGATATAGCTGTACATCTGATAGTAGAGAGGAGCGGAATGAGATATAGCGTGCATCTGATAGTGAGAGGAGCGAATGGATATGCTTTATCTATATTGAGAGAGGAGCGGATGAGATATAGCTGTACATCTGATAGTGAGGAGGGTCGGAATGAGATATAGCTTGTGCATCTGATAGTGAAAGAGGAGCGGAATGAGATATAGCTGTACATCTAATAGTGAGAGAGAGCGGAATGGAATATAGCTGTGCCATCTGATAGTGAGAGAGGAGCGGAATGAGATATAGCTGTACATCTGATAGTGAGAGAGGAGCGGAATGAGATATAGCTGTGCATCTGATAGTGGAGGAGTCGAATAGATATACTGTCATCTATAGGAGAGGATCGGAATGAGATATAGCTGTCATCTGATAGTGAGAGAGGAGCGGAATGAGTATAGCTGTGCCATCTGATAGTGAGAGGAGCGGAATGAGATATAGCTGTTACCTGATAGTGCGAGAGGAGCGGAATGAGATATAGTGGGCTGTAACAATCTGAAAGCGATAGAGGAGCGGAATGAGATATAGCTGTGCATCTGATAGTGAGAGAGGAGCGGAATGAGATATAGCTGTGCATCTGATAGTGAGAAGGAGCGGAATGAGATATAGGTGTGCATCTGAAAGTGAGAGAGGAGCGGAATGAGATATAGCTGTTCATCTGATAGTGAGAAGGAGCGGAATGAGATATACTGTACATCTGATAGTCAGAGAGGAGCGGAATGAGATATAGCTGTGCATCTGATTAGTGGAGAGAGAGCGGAATGAAGATATAGCTGTGCATCTGATAGTGAGAGAGAGCGGAATGAGATATACCTGTCATCTGATATTGAGAGAGGAGTCGGAATAGAGTATAGCTGTGCATCTAGATGTGAGTGGAGCGAATGAGATATAGCTGTACATTAATAGTGAGAGGAGCGGAATGGAATATAGCTGTCATCTGATAGTGAGAGAGGAGCGGAATGAGATATAGCTGTGCATCTGATAGTGAGAAGGAGCGGAATGAGATATAGCTGTGCATCTGATAGTGAGAGAGAGCGGAATGAGATATAGCTGTGCATCTGATAGTAAGAGAGGAGCGGAATGAGATAATGCTGTATATCTGTATAGTAGAGAGCGGAATGAGATATAGCTGTGCATCTGATAGTGAGAGGAGCGGAATGAGATATAGCATCATCTGATAGTGAGAGAGGAGCGGAATGGATATACTGTATCTGAACGAGAAAGGAAGCGGAATGAAATAGCTGTACATCTGAAAGGAGAGAGGGACGGAATGAGATATAGCTGTGCATCTGATAGTGAGAGGAGCAGCGATGAGATTAACTGTACATCTGATAGGAGAGAGGAGCGATGAGATATAGCTGTGCATCTGATAGTGAGAGAGGAGCGGAATGAGATATAGCTGTGCATCTGATAGTGAGAGGGAGCGGAATGAGATATAGCTGTGCATCTGATAGTGAGAGGGAGCGGAATGAGATATAGCTTTGCATCTGATAGTGAGAGAGGAGCGGAATGAGATATAGCTGTACATCTGATGTGAGAGAGGAGCGGAATGAGATATAGCTGTACATCTGTAGCGAGAGGAGCGGAATGAGATATAGCTGTGCATCTGATAGTGAGAGAGGAGAGAATGAGATATAGCTATACATCTGATAGTGAGAGAGGAGCGGAATGAGATATAGCTGTACATCTGAAAGCGAGAGAGGAGCGGAATGAGATATATCTGTACATCTTAAGCGAAGAGGAGCGGAATGAGTATAGCTGTGCATCTGATAGTGAGAGAGGAGCGGAATGAGATATAGCTGTACATCTGATAGCGAGAGAGGAGCGGAATGAGAATAGCTGTGCATCTGATAGTGGAAGGAGCGGAATGAGATTAGCTGGATCTAATAGTGAGAGAGGAGCGGAATGAGATATAGCTGTGCATCTGATAGTGAGAGGAGCGGATGAGATATAGCTGTGCATCTGATAGTGAGAGAGAGCGGAATGAGATATAGCTGTACATCTGATAGTGAGAGAGGAGCGGAATGAGATATAGCTGTACATCTGAGTGAGAGGAGCAGGAATAATATAGCTGTGCATCTGATAGTGAGAGAGCGGAATGAGATATAGCTGTGGCATCTGATAGTGAGAGAGGAGCGGAATGGAGATAGCTGTACATCTGAAGTGAGAGAGGACGGAATGAATAGCTTACATCTGATAGTGAGAGAGGGAGAGATATGATATGCTGTGCATCTGATAGTGAGAGAGGAGCAGAATGAGATATGCTTACATCTGATAGGAGAGAGGAGCGAATGAGATATGCTGCCATCTGATAGTGAGAGAGAGCGGATGAGATATAGCTTGTAATCTGATAGTGAGAGAGGAGCGGAATGAGATATAGCTGTACATCTGATAGTGAGAGAGGAGCGGAATGAGATATAGAGCTGTGCATTCTGATAGTGAGAGAGGACGGGAATGAGATATAGCTGTGCATCTGATAGTGAGAGAGGAGCGGAGAGATATATCTGTACATCTGATAGTGAGAGAGGAGCGGAATGAGATAGTATCTTGTGGCAATCTGATGAGTGAGAGGAGCGGAATGAGATATAGCTGTGCATCTGATAGTGAGAGGGAGCGAAGAGATATAGCTGTATCTGATAGTGAGAGGAGCGGAATGAATAGCTGTACATCTGGAGAGAGGCGGAAGAGATATAGCTGTGCATCTATATGAGAGGGCGGAATGAGATATAGCTTTTACATGTCATAGTGAGAGGAACGAATGAGATATAGCTGTGCATCTGATAGTGAGAGAGGACAGAATGAGATATAGCTGGTCATCTGATAGTGAGAGAGGACGAATGAGATATAGCGTGCATCTGATAGTGAGAGGAGACGGAATGAATATAGCTTGCATCTGATAGTGAGAGAGGAGCGGAATGAGATATAGCTGTGCACTGATAGTGAGAGAGGACCGGAAGGAGATATAGCTGTACATGTTGATAGTGAGAGGAACGGAATGAGATATAGCTGTGCATCTGATAGTAGAAGGAGCAGAATGAGATATAGCTGTACATCTGATAGTGAGAGAGGAGCGGAATGAGATATAGCTGTACATCTGATAGTGAGAGAGGAGCGGAATGAGATATAGCTGTACATCTGATATAGATGAGCAGAGTGGGATAGCTGTGCATTTGATGTTGAAAGAGGAGCCCAGTGACAGATAGCCGTGCATCTGATAGTGAAAGACGAGAACAATGAGAGATGGGTGTGAATCTTATAATGAGTGAGAAGTGGAGTGCGAAATATCTGTGTATCTTTTAATGAGAGCTGAACTGAGTGAGAGATAGCAGTGTATCCGATAGTAAGAGGAGTAGAGCGAGAGAAAGCTGTATATCTAACAATGAGAGTGGAGCCGAGTGACGGATAGCTGTGTCTCCTATAATCAGAGATACCTGTGGCCCATAAGGTGAGAAATAAATATCCTACCCTCAGCTCACCTGGTAAATCTCAAATCCTATAACCAGGAAATCTCGTCCTATGGCTCGTCCCTGACGTCTGTTCCTCTGCATGAGTGACACCAGCAGAGTGCACCACCCATCCTCCTCCTCGTCCTCATCCTCCTCCTTCAGGGTCACCAAGTACTGTGGGTTGGTCCAGAAGGTGCCTAGCATGGGCAGAAGAGCTGACACTCAGCAGGTACCATATTTATAATTACTACTAATAGTAATGTTTCCTGAGCATATCCATGGCAGTAGGCACCAAAGGGTTAAGTACCACCTTCCAGCTGGGCTAGGACAGATTAAAGTCTTGTACCTGTAGGAGGCCCATATATGGACACACCTCCTCCACATAGGTAGTCTTTTTTTCTGTCGTACCAAGCTGAGATTAGGAGTTAGTTGTTTTTTGGAGAAAGACTTTCCTTTTTTGGGCTTAATGAAAAAAATAGTATTAAGTGCGCGCGGTCCCAAAAGTTCTTGTATATCCCAAAAAGTGTGAAATTAAGTCTCCCTGCGGGTCCTCACTCTCCCGTGATCAGCGGGGCGCAAAAAGATAAGAGAAAACACACCATTAGTATAAATTAAAAAAATTATTAATATTTATAATATGCATGAAATAATGGTTTACAATTCTTGTTCAGCTGGTCTAAGCTGATTGAAGGGTGGCTCCTCCTACCTAGTTTGAAGCTCATCCCGCCTACTTTTAAATGGTTAAAAGCTCACTCCATTGCATCTCCCACTCTCAGGGGAACTTGCTTGCTTGCAGTTTGATTGTGACAAATCTATACAGAGTGCTTTTCTGGTAATTACAGGTTAATAAGAGCTTCAATCAGACTTAAAACTATGCAACTAATTTTGACAGATTTATTATAAACATTCTTCCTGGTAATGCACAGGTTATTAAGAATTTATATTAGTGTTGGGTACCCTTGTAGTGTGGTCTGTGTGCCGTGAAGGTGCTCAGGGCTTTACAACACTTTGACCAAAGAGTTAAACTAAAAAACCATTTTATTCCAATGATATCTATATGTAACGGGTATTCCCTCTATCTCAATCACAGGTACAGGGTGTGTGGGTGGAAACCTATGTGTTACCAGGTGTGGTGCATATACCTGTAGGTTCACAAGAGGCCTGAGCCTCCGCTTGTTGGGAACCTGGGGTGAGTCCGTCAGCTTGATCTGATTTACAGCGCCTCCACCTGTGCAGGGTTCTAGAAATGTAGAAGGTTGCCTACACAGGACCCACATATACAATAAGTACATACACGAGGATGTATATAACCAGTTTATATATACACTGGCGACACACTTTATTCGAGCTCGGCTAGTCCCACGAATTCGGGTATACCCGGGTGTATTGAGGTTTGTGACTGTTTTCTGCCCGAGTGCATTGAGTTATTTTCCGGCAGGGATTGAAGCATTTTATTCCCGTTGGCTGCAATACTGCACACTACATATATATATACTGCATTACAATTCATGAATTTATGCCATCTGGTAGACACGCGAAGCATTGCAGCCTATTAAATCCTAATCATTATCATTTAACAGATCAGCCGCCCATCAGCCTGGCATGAACCCAGGCTGGGAAGGCAAATGCAACGGGGCTTGTCAGAGGTGAGGAGCGGCGCATTCCAGGTATCTGCCAGGTACATACCGGGTATTTGCTTGAATAAAGTGTGTCGGTGCAGTATATGCAGGCAATAACACACTCTTGATAACATACACTGCTTACACTCCCCCTAGGGGGTAACTCCACCATGTAACTCAGACCTCACAGTGTCTCTCACTCCACTAGGAGTGTGCCTACCCCCACCGTGTTACCCACACTGTGTCCAGAGCCTAACCCCTTTGTCCCGTGGTCAGCGCTGCCACTATGTGTAATTGTAATGTTAGAATGGTATACCTTGGTGCACTTATGGGGGTACCTGCTGAGCGCTCCTGCACTCGGGCCTGCAAACAACTTCGCAAAGGATCAGCCGCTTGGTGATTCCGTCTGATCCCGGGTTTCCTCGCACGGGGTCCGCCAGGGGCGATCCCACCCTGGAGATAGTCTCTGTCTCTGGGGCGCAGACTTAAGCCCAAGTCTCCTTTCAGGAAGCGCAGCGTCCGCTGTGTCCCTATCTATCACTGGCACTAACGTGACAAGTCCCTAACCTAGGGCCTGTCCCTATAGCAACACAAGCTGGGGAGTTCAGGACCTATCTGGGGCTTAGGGGGGGTTTCTGGCCTAATGCAGTGGGTCACAGACCCCTGCACTCACCTCCTTCCCCTAGCTCTCCTGGTCCAGCACTTACTAGCTTGGGCTCAGCACGCGAAATGTATCAAGCCAGCCCCTCTGCAGGGAGATCCTAAGCCCTATTGGCTCCCTGGCATCACATGGGGTGCACAGAGGCTCATGGTACTCGTAGTCCCTGCTTAGAGCATTCCATGGTAGGCTAGGGTTTCGCGGGCTCTCCTCGCCTTCCCTCGCGCATGCGCAACTCATCCGGCTGCCCGAGCACTCAGTGCGCATGCGCGAACTCATTCGCAATGGTGACGCCCTGCACGGGAGCCGCCGGGAACCTCCAGAGCGCCGAAGTACTCCCTGCATGGCCCCCACCCTCCAGAAGTGCCGGCGGGTCTGCTGAGTGACCCCCGGCAGTGGAGGTAACGAGGAGGGGGGTCGCGGGACAGAGGGGACCTGGCTACATCCTCCCCCTGGTAAAAACCCCAATGCCCTCGCTTGGGATACAACTGAATATAACTATGTACAGAAGTTATATAATGAAAATATGCATGGCACCATTATATAATAAAAATTTGCAACAATAAATGCGATCTTAACTTATCATCTCTAGATCAGATTGCACATTTCAGTGAACATCAAAATGACGGACTGCATTCTGCTGCGAGCCCACTGCTGAGCCTCATAATGGGGTGCCCCAATTTGATCATAGGTTACCCGGTTTGGAGGGTACCTTACTCTTTGGCTCCTGCGGAGCTGTTCTTCAGCCACTCCCTCTGGGAAGTAATAAGTACACAAAGCTCAGCCTCTTCCCTTGAGGGGAGAAATGTCTCTGAACAGTCTCTGTTCGGCACAAAGCACGGGCTCTGTGGATCCAAAGGCTGGCCCGCTGGAGCCACCTTAGTAGGCGTTGGCTTACAGGGCCCTTTGAGAGGGTCCTTCCATATGGTCTTCAGGAGTTTCAGAGTGGGTCTCGTTATTTACAGTCTCTTGACCCCTCTCTGATAAGTCAGACTCACCGTTGAGCGATGTGGCCAGCATTTCGGCGGCCTCATCTTCCACTTGTGGAATGGGGAGAAGATGGTTACGGTGCCATACCTTTACCCGGCCGTCGGTATCTTTGATGCGATATACCGGGAGGCCAGGCATCTGGGATTCTATCTCATATACACCGTCTCTCCATCGGTCGGCCAATTTGTGTTTTCCTGGGACTCCCAAGTTCCGAAGCAACACAGCGTCTCCAGGACGAAGTTCCTGATATATGACCTTATGGTCGTATTGCCTTTTATTGTCAGCATTTAGCTTAGCTGTGGATTTTTCAGACTGTTGGTACGCCTGTTGCAAGCTGTCTTTGAGTCGTTGCACATATTTGAAATGGGTAGCGTTGTGTATCCCATCCGTCGATACGCGAAGTCGTACATCTACTGGTAGTCTCGCCTCTCATCCGAACATGAGGAAGTAGGGAGAGAATCCTGTTGAGTCGTGTCGGATACAGTTGTACGCATGAACCAAGGACTCTACATGTCGACTCCATTCAGTCTTCTGGGCACTCTGTAGAGTCCCGAGCATGTCCAGTAGGGTTCGATTAAATCGTTCTGGCAACTCATCTCCCTCCAGATGGTACGGGGTTGTTCGTGATTTAGCTATGTTCAGCATTTTGAGCAGTTCTCGGATCAGAGTGCTCTCAAAATCCCGACCTTGGTCAGAGTGAAGGCGGTTCGGAAGGCCGTAATGCACGAAGTACTTCTCCCATAATATCTTCGCCACGGTGATAGCTTTCTGGTATTTAGTGGGGAAGGCCTGGGCATACCAGGTGTAATGGTCCGTGATGACCAACACATTGCATATTCCTCGGCTATCAGGCTCAATGCAAAGAAAGTCCATACGCACAAGGTCCATTGGGCCAGAACTTTTCAGATGGCCCATAGGCGCTGCTCTGGTGGGCAGGGTCTTGCGTTGGATACACCGAGTACAACGGCGACAGTGTTGTTCTACAGCCTCTCGCATTTTGGGCCAGAAAAAACGGTCTCTAACCAACCCAAAGGTCTTCTCTACACCGAGATGTCCATGCTCATCATGTAAGGACTTCAACACCATGTATTGCAAGTTCTTAGGGAGGACTAGTTGTCGTCTGTCGGGGTGGTTGTGGTATTGTACCACCCGATAGAGTAAGCAGTTGTCGATTTCGAATTTGTCTGCTTCCCGCATGAGCAAAGCAACCAAGTCTTTAGGCGCACGCTTCAAGAGAGTTGGGTTTCTCTTTTCAACGGCTTGCCTAATAATACTAACTACAGGGTCCTGTACTTGATAGTCTACTAGATCTTTCCACCGCAGCACTTTGTCATGAGTTATGTTCATTCCTTTCGGATCTCAGTAGGCGGCGGGGACAGCCTGCGACTGGCATTCCAAGGAATCTGCAATCCGTAATTCGGAGAAGGCCACTTGATCGTTGATGATGGCGGCAATGCTACACAAAGCTCGCACCCCTGGTCCTGGGAGTTCTTCCCAATCCTCATCATCTGGAGTTGCACTTAGCCCTGGTCGTCGGGATAGGGCGTCAGCCCCTACATTCAACGGCCCTGGCTTATACTTCAGAGAGAATTGGTAATTGTTTAGAGCTGCCAACCATCGGTGCCCTGCTGCATCCAATTTAGCCGAGGTATTGATGTACGTGAGGGGATTGTTATCTGTCCTTAGCTCAAATGTTACACCGTACAGGTAATCGTGGAGTTTTTCCGTGATGGCCCATTTGAGAGCCAGAAATTCCAACTTGTGGACAGGGAATTCCTGTTCACTGGGTGTCAGACTGCGGCTGATGTAGGCCACTGGGCGAAGGCCCTCGGGGTGCTTCTGGTGCAAGACGGCGCCCAAGCCATTTAGATTGGCGTCCACATGCAGAACGTATGGTTGTTCGGGATCAGCATACGCAAGCAGCAGGGCACCGATGGTTGGCAGCTCTAAACAATTACCAATTCTCTCTGAAGTATAAGCCGGGGCCGTTGAATGTAGGGGCTGACGCCCTATCCCGACGACCAGGGCTTCGGTCAGACTTTTCTTCAACTTCAAGAAGGCCCGTTCACACTCAGGCGTCCATTTATCGCCAAACAGTTGACGGGCCGACGTGGCCTTCCTTCCGGTATCTTCGGGGTATATTTTCAACAGATTATTCAGGGGTTTAGCTCGACTAGAGTACTCTTCCACGAAGCGCCGGTAATACCCGCAGAAACCCAGGAAGGATCGCAGCTCCGTAACATTCTCGGGACGGGGCCAGTTCACGACCGCTTCTACTTTGGCGGGGTCGGTGGCGATTCCTTGTGCCGACACGATGTGTCCCACGTAAGTCACCGAGGTGTGGCAGAAGCGACACTTGTCAAGGGACAGTTTCAACCCTTCTGTCCCAAGACGGTCTATCACTTTCAGCAGTCTCTCTTCGTGCTCTTCCAGGGTCCTTCCAAAGACAATGATGTCGTCCAGGTAGACCAGGCACTCCGGAGGGTTCATGTCCCCGATAGTATTCTCCATCAATCATTGGAAGGTAGCAGGGGCCCCACATATACCTTGGGGCATACGTGTAAATTGATAGAACCCCAGGGGACAGACGAAGGCTGTTTTCTCCTGATCCTCGGCATTCATGGGTACCTGATCGTACCCGAATCGTAGATCGAGCACGCTGAACCATTGGCTTCGTTCAGGGCATTCAGGATCTCTTCAATGCGGGGAAGGTTGTACTGGTCCGGTATCGTACGATTGTTCAGGGTTCGATAGTCGACACACAGTCGTACAGATCCATTCTTTTTCCTCAACACCACTATGGGGGAGGTGTAAGGGCTCCGTGACTCCGTCAAAATCCCCGCGGTCTCCATTTCTTGCAAGGCGTCCCTCACATCGTCCACATCCCTAGGGACGATGCGACGAGAGCGTTCCCGGAACGGAGTGGCATCACTCAGTCTAATGGTATGTTGAGCGCTGCGACTGCATCCTACATCCATCTCACTCGTGGAGAATACAGTCCGTCGTTTATTCAACTGGGTGGTCAGCTGCTCTTTCCACTCCGTTGGCAATGTTGACTCGCCGAAGTTGAAGTCCAACTCAACTAATCGTTCATCCACTGCAGCAGCGTTCACCTGAGACGTAGTTTCTATAGGGCTAACCGGATATATGCATCCCAGACTCTGTCCGGCGTCAAGATCCATCGGGAATGGGGAGATGTTCTGCACATATACGTAAGTTCGTCGAGGGATTTTAGTCGTCCACTCCCTTACTTCGGGTAGTACCCTATAACCTCTCTGAACTGCTTCCTCAGGGGTACTCTCCAGAGAGAAGAGCTGATCGTTATCATCTCGCTCAGGATAACTGGAGCAGATGGCCATCCGTTGCACTCCTCCTGGTAATATGGTCGTCAGTCCGTGTTGACGATTGTAGAGATCCCCGTGACGCTTCAAAACATATACCCGGTTGCACTCTTCTCGTAGGATGGGATCTAGGAGTGAATTGGCCAGCGGCAACTCGTTGGTCTCTTTCAGGTAGGCTCTGATTACAGCTTGCACTATATAAGTATTGGTTCCCAAGATGATCGGATACTTGCACTGGTCTTGTGGCTCCGGGCATACCATTGCCGCTACATGCATGGGGTGTTTCTTGCCGGTGTTCAGTTGGAGTATTTCCAGTTGAACCCTTACAATCCCATTGATGGGATAGTCTTCATTACTTAACCCCCTAACCTTCATATGTTCGGCCGACCTCGGGGGGCAGTGTCTAAGGTGCTGGTCAGAGAACTTGCGGTATATAATGGTCACTTGTGATCCCGTGTCCAGTAGGGCCGATGCGTAGATCCCTTCCAGTACAACAGGCACAATGGCCGCGGGGCCTACTTGACTGTAAGCTCCCCTGGACGAGACGTCATCACTGGGGCCGGAGTCAGAAGGGGTATCTTCGGTTCCAGAAGGAGAGGGTTCGGGGTCAGACTCTGCCATTTGTACATGGCAGACCATTGACCGGGCTGGTTTCCCTCTAGCGGAAGGGTTTTCCTCTGGGGGATCCTCCCTCTCCGGACAGTTGCTGGCGAAATGGCCCTTCTTACCGCAGTTATAGCACACAACCTCGCGGCGTTCTGGACGAACCTTAGACAGAGAAGGTGGTCTGTCGGGGGGTTTTGACTTGTACCCTTTGGACAGAGTGACCGACTCTTCTTTCTTCTCCATAGAGCCCTTTCCCTTTGGGACGGAGGGGCTCTTGGATTTTGCGGTAGAGTGTAACAAGGCATGTGCCTCCTGAATTTTCACCCAGCGCAGCAACTCCGTGAACGTAAGGGGACTTCCGTCCATTATTTTGCTGCGGAGCATATTGGCTATGGGGTGAGTGGGGCTTGATCCCCGCAGGTACTGCTTCCGAAGCGCCTCATCCATCCCAGAGGCAGGAATCAGCTTACGATTGAGTAGGATTCCCAAGACCAGTTGCAGGCGGTGTATAAAGGCCGACAAGTCCTCTCCCTCCTGCTGATAGAGATTGTAGTACTTCGTCCAGACCGCTCCTTCATCTTCTACCAGCCCGTATGCTTCCAGCAGGAATTCCACCATCTCCAACGCTGTCAACTCTAGATATTGGTCCCTGTGGATGGTTACAATGGTAGAAGCGGGAGGCCTGAGACACTCCATGATACGCTGCCTTTTTACGGTGTCAGTGCACGACCATTCCTCTATGACTTTTAATGCATTCTCCCTCCAAAGGTCTATCCCTTCCTTCCCCTGTGGTGTTGGAAGTACTCCCGAGAAGGCTTTGAGTTTCCGGTTGTTTTGGGACTGGGAGGCCATGGTGATGGCTTCTATGAATTGGGGTAGAGTCACCCCCATTGCGGAGTCTTCATTAGTTACCCTCTCTCTGATAGGCCGAGTGTTCACCTCGCGGGGTGCGGGGGCTGGTGAAGAGGGCGAACTATCAGCCCAACTAGTGGCTCCCGTGAGAGCACTTGGAGTAAAGGAGACTTTGGGTGGGGGCCGATCGAACCGGTTTGGGGTACTTGACACTGGTGCAGGTGGTGTCCAAGTACTGGTAGGCGGGTCATCTGGAGCCTGAGGAGGGGCCCTTGCTGAAAACATTTCCCGTATTACTGGTAATTCTGAGTATATAAGGGGGTAGCCTTCTGGCGGGCACTCGGGGGCCACTAGAGTGTTCGGGGCCGTTTGTTGGCATATGTCCCGCCCCACAGTGAATAGTAGGGCACTCCAATAATAAGTAGAGTTGAACACCCTGCCACGGTACCATACTTTATCTGGTCCTAAGAGCTTCCTCAGCGAGTCCCGGATGTCAGTTTCCGCCACTAACGCTGGAACGTTCCCTACGGCTACAACGTAACTAGGTGGTTCCAGGACGGTGGTGGCCCACGCATGGACCTCTTGACATGTTGCTGATCTTTTATGATACTATTTTGAATAGGGCACCCCAGGTCTGACTCTCAGCAGCGCCTCCAAATGTAACGGTATTCCCTCTATCCCAATCACAGGTACAGGGTGTGTGGGTGGAAACCTATGTGTTACCAGGTGTGGTGCATATACCTGTAGGTTCACAAGAGGCCTGAGCCTCCGCTTGTTGGGAACCTGGGGTGAGTCCGTCAGCTTGATCTGATTTACAGCGCCTCCACCTGTGCAGGGTTCTAGAAATGTAGAAGGTTGCCTACACAGGACCCACATATACAATAAGTACATACACGAGGATGTATATAACCAGTTTATATATATGCAGGCAATAACACACTCTTGATAACATACACTGCTTACACTCCCCCTAGGGGGTAACTCCACCATGTAACTCACCCACACCGTGTCCAGAGCCTAACCCCTTTGTCCCGTGGTCAGCGCTGCCACTATGTGTAATTGTAATGTTAGAATGGTATACGTTGGTGCAACTTATGGGGGTACCTGCCGAGTGCTCCTGCACTCGGGCCTGCAAACAACTTCGCAAAGGATCAGCCGCTTGGTGATTCTGTCTGATCCCAGGTTTCCTCGCACGGGGTCCGCCAGGGGCGATCCCACCCTGGAGATAGTCTCTGTCTCTGGGGCGTAGACTTAAGCCCAAGTCTCCTTTCAGGAAGCGCAGCGTCCGCTGTGTCCCTATCTATCACTGGCACTAACGTGACAAGTCCCTAACCTAGGGCCTGTCCCTATAGCAACACAAGCTGGGGAGTTCAGGACCTATCTGGGGCCTAGGGGGGGTTTCTGGCCTAATGCAGTGGGTCACAGACCCCTGCACTCACCTCCTTCCCCTAGCTCTCCTGGTCCAGCACTGACTAGCTTGGGCTCAGCGCGCGAAATGTATCAAGTCAGCCTCTCTGCAGGGAGATCCTAAGCCCTATTGGCTCCCTGGCGTCACGTGGGGTGCACAGAGGCTCATGGGACTCGTACTCCCTGCTTAGAGCCTTCCCTGGTAGGCTAGGGCTTTGCGGGCTCTCCTCGCCTTTCCTCGCGCATGCGCAACTCATCCGGCCGCCCGAGCACTCACTGCGCATGTGCGAACTCATTCGCAATGGCAGCGCCCTCCAGAGCGCCGAAGCACTCCCTGCACGGCCCCCACCCTCCAGAAGTGCCAGCGGGTCTGCCGAGTGACCCCCGGCAGCGGAGATAATGAGGAGGGGGTCGCGGGACAGAGGGGACCTGGCTACATCTACATATATATTTAGGCACTGTACCGTGTATAAGTTTCATTGGATGTGCACTGAGCTCTGTCTGTGTTTCATGTTCTGTCTCTGGTTTTAAATAGTCTTGATTCGGGGTGGGAAGGGAGCGATGAATTCAGGAACACACCATAAAAATAAAGAAAATAAAAACAATAATAGTGCAGTATATCAATACAATTGGAGCTTAGTAGATGTCTTGGCTCTGTAGAAATTCCTACTTACAACAACTGTAATATAAACTGGCAGTGGTCTGACTCAGTCAGTGTTGGTGAAGTTACATCTCACGCAGGTAAATAGATTCTGGCTCAGGAATCTGCTCCTAAGGAAGCTGTCTATGTACAGCGAAACGCGTAGAGCTTGCTAAAGTCAGTCTGCTGCAGCTGCCCACGAAGTGAAGACGACCGAGTTCTGCTGCTGATCCACTGCTGTGCCCACGAAGTGAAGACGACCGAGTTCTGCTGCTGATCCACTGCTGTTCGTCACAATCGCCTTCAACCAGATGTCGTCACCCGTTTACCGGAAGTGACGTCAGACGCTATCCATCGGCGGTGAGGTGGGAGCCACAGGAAGATGGTACAGCAAGCCTTTCCAAACGGGACCAGCCCTCTACTGTCTCACGATACCTTTATGTGTACATATTAGGAGCAGATTCCTGAGCCAGAATCTATTTACTGCGTGAGATGTAACTTCACCACAACACTGACTGAGTCAGACCACTGCCAGTTTATATACAGTTGTGTAGTAGGAATTTCTACAGAGCCAAGACATCTACTAAGCTCCAATTGTATTGATATACTGCACTATTATTGTTTTTATTTTCTTTATTTTATGGTGTGTTCCTGAATTCATCGCTCCCTCCCACCCCAATCAAGACTATTTAAAACCAGAGACAGACATGAAACACAGACAGAGCTCAGTGCACATCCAATGAAACTTATACACGGTACAGTGCCTAAATATATATGTAGATGTAGCCAGGTCCCCTCTGTCCCGCGACCCCCTCCTCATTATCCTCGCTGGCCGCGCCGGGTCACTGCAGACCCCTGGCACTTCTGGAGGGTGGGGGCCTGCAGGGAGTGCTTCGGCGCTCTGGGAGGGCGTCTGCCATTGGAGATGAGTTCGCACATGCGCAGTGAGTGCTCGGGGGCGGGGCCTATGATTCGCAGCGAGGAAAGGCGAGGAGAGCCCCAAAGCCCTAGCCTACCAGGGAAGGCTCTAAACAGGGAGTACGAGTCACCTGAGCCTCTGTGGCACCCCACGTGACGCCAGGGAGCCAATAGGGCTTAGGATCTCCCTGCAGAAGGGCGGACTTGATACATTTCGCGCGCTGCCACAAGTAGTCAGTGCTGGACCAGGAGAGCTAGGAGAAGAGGTGAGTGCAGGGGTCGGTGACCCCCTGCAGAGGAGGAAGCTGTCTATGTACAGCGAAACGCGTAGAGCTTGCTAAAGTCAGTCTGCTGCAGCTGCCCACGAAGTGAAGACGACCGAGTTCTGCTGCTGATCCACTGCTGTGCAATGAGCAAAGCAAACCAAGTCTTTAGGCGCACGCTTCAAGAGTTGGGTTCTCTTTTCAACGGCTTGCCTAATAATACTACTACAGGGTCCTGTACTTGATAGTCTACTAGATCTTTCCACCGCAGCACTTGTCAGAGTTATGTTCATTCCTTTAGGATCTCAGTAGGCGGCGGGGACAGCCTGCGACTGGCATTCCAAGGAATCTGCAAATCCGTAATTCGGAGAAAGGCCACTTGATCGTTGATGATGGCGGCAATGCACACAAAGCTCGCACCCCTGGTCCTGGGAGTTCTTCCCAATCCTCATCATCTGGAGTTGACTGCCCTGGTCGTCGGGATAGGGCGTCAGCCCCTACATTCAACGGCCCTGGCTTATACTTCAGAGAATTGTAATTGTGTAGAGCTGCCAACCATCGGTGACCTGCTGCATCCAATTTAGCCGAGGTATTGATGTACGTGAGGGGATTGTTATCTGTCTTAGCTCAAATGTACACCGTACAGGTAATCGTGGAGTTTTTCCGTGATGGCCCATTTGAGAGCCAGAAATTCCAACTTGTGGACAGGGAATCCTGTTCAATGGGTGTCAGACTGCGGCTGATGTGGCCACTGGGCGAAGGCCCGTTGCTTCTGGTGCAGAGGCGGCGCCCAAGCCATTTAGATTGCGTCCCACATGCAGTAACGTATGGTTTGTTCGGGATCAGCATACGCAAGCAGCGAGGCACCCGATGGTTGGCAGCTCTAAACAATTACAATTCTCTCTGAAGTATAAGCCGGGCCGGTTGAATGTAGGGGCTGACGCCCTATCCCGACGACAGGGCTTCGGTCAGACTTTCTTCAACTTCAAGAAGGCCCGTTCACACTCAGGGTCCATTATCGCCAAACAGGTGACGGGCGCACGTTGCCTTCCTTCGGTATCTGGGTATTTTCAACAGATTATTCAGGGGTTTAGCTCGACTAGAGTACTCTTCCACGAAGCGCCGGTAATACCCGAGAGAAACCCAGGAAGGATCGCAGCTCCGTAACATTCTCGGGACGGGCCCGTTCACGACCGCTTCTACTTTGGCGGTGGTCGGGGCGATTCCTTGTGCCGACACGATGTGTCCCACGTAAAGTCACCGAGGGTGTGAAGAAGCGACACTGTCAAGGGACAGTTTCAACCCTTCTGTCCCACAGACGGTCTACTCACTTTCAGCAGTCTCTCTTCGTGCTCTTCCAGGTCTCCAAAGACAATGATGTCGTCCAGGTAGACCAGGCACTCCGGAGGGTTCATTGTCCCCGATAGTATTCTCCATCAATCATTGGAGTAGCAGGGGCCCCACATATACCTTGGGGCACGTGTAAATTGATAGAACCCCAGGGGACAGACGAAGGCTGTTTCTCCTGATCCTCGCATTCATGGGTACCTGATCGTACCCGAATCGTAGATCGAGCACGCTGAACCATTGGCTTCGTTCAGGGCATTCAGGATCTCTTCAATGCGGGGAAGGTTTTGTACTGGTCCGGTATCGTACGATTGTTGTTCGGGTGATAGTCGACCACCAGTCGTACAGATCCATTCCTTTCCTCAACAAACCATGGGGGAGGTGAAGGGCTCCGGACTCCGTCAAAATCCCCGCGGTCTCCATTTCTTGCAAGGCGTCCCTCACATCGTCCACATCCTAGGGACGATGCGACGAGAGCGTTCCCGGAACGGCGGCGAGTGGCATCACTCAGTCTAATGGTATGTTGAGCGCTGCGACGCATCCTACATCCATCTATACTCGTGGAGAATACAGTCCGTCGTTTATTCAACGGGTGGTCAGCTGCTCTTTCCACTCCGTTGGCAAGGTTGACTCGCCGAAGTTGAAGTCCAACTCAACTAATCGTTCATCCACTGCAGCAGCGTTCACCTGAGACGTAGTTTCTATAGGGCTAACCGGATATAGCATCCCAGACTCTGTCCGGCGTCAAGATCCATCGGGAATGGGGAGATGTTCTGCACATATACGTAAGTTCGTCGAGGGGATTTTAGTCGTCCACTCCCTTACTTCGGTAGTACCCTATAAACTCTCTGAACTGCTTCCTCAGGGTACTCTCCAGAGGAAAGAGCTGATCGTTATCATCTCCGCTCAGGATAACTGGAAGAAGATGGCCATCCGTTGCACTCCTCCTGGTAATATGTCGTCAGTCCGTGTTGACGATTGTGAGATCCCCGTGACGCTTCAAAACATAATACCCGGTTGCACTTTTCGTAGGATGGGATCTAGGAGTGAATTGGCCAGCGGCAACTCGTTGGTCTCTTTCAGGTAGGCTCTGATTACAGCTTGCACTAATAAGTTTGGTTCCCAAGATGATCGGATACTTGCACTGGTCTTGTTGGCTCCGGGCATACCATTGCCCGCTAACATGCATGGGGTGTTTCTTGCCGAGTGTTCAGTTGGAGTATTTCCAGTTGAACACCCTTACAATACCATTGATGGGGATAGTCATTCATTACTAACCTAACCTTCATATGTTCGGCCGACCTCGGGGGCAGTGTCTAAGGTGCTGGTCAGAGAACTTGCGGTATATAATGGTCACTTGTGATCCCGTGTCCAGTAGGGCCGATGCGTAGATCCTTCCCAGTACAACAGGCACAATGGCCGGGGCCTACTTGACTGTAAGCTCCCCTGGACGAGACGTTCACATGGGGCGGAGTCAGAAGGGGTATCTTCGGTTCCAGAAGGAGAGGGTTCGGGGTCAGACTCTGCCATTTGTACATGGCAGACCATTGACCGGGCTGGTTTCCCTTAGCGGAAGGGTTTTCCTGGGGGATCCCCCTCTCGGACAGTTGCTGGCGAAATGGCCCTCTTACCGCAGTTATAGCACACAAACCTCGCGGCGTTCTGCGAACCTTAGACATAGAAGGTGGTCTGTCGGGGGGTTTTGACTTGTACCCTTTGGACAGAGTGACCGACTCTTCTTTCTCTCCATAGAGCCCTTTCCCTTTGGGACGGAGGGGCTCTTGGATTTTGCGGTAGAGTGTAACAAGGCATGTGCCTCCTGAATTTCACCCAGCGCAGCAACTCCGTGAACGTAAGGGGACTTCCGTCCATTATTTTGCTGGGAGCATATTGGCTATGGGTGGAGTGGGGCTTGATCCCCGCAGGTACTATGCTTCCGAAGCGCCTCATCCATCCAGAGGCAGGAATCAGCTTACGATTGAGTAGGATTCCCAAGAACAGTTGCAGGCGGTGTATAAAGGCCGACAAGTCCTCTCCCTCCTGCTGATAGAGATTGTAGTACTTCGTCCAGACCGCTCCTTCATCTTCTACCAGCCCGTATGCTTCCAGCAGGAATTCAACCATCTCCAACGCTGTCAACTCTAGATATTGGTCCCTGTGGATGGTTTACAATGGTAGAGCGAGGGGCCTGAGAACACTCCATGATACGCTGCCTTTTTTACGTGTCAGTGCACGACCCCTTACTCTATGACTTTTAATGCATTCTCCCTCCAAAGGTCTATCCCTTCCTTCCCCTGTGGTGTTGGAAGTACTCCCGAGAAGGCTTTGAGTTTCCGGTTGTTTTGGGACTGGGAGGCCATGGTGATGGCTCTATGATTGGGGTAGAGTCACCCCCATTGCGGAGTCTTCATTAGTTACCCTCTCTCTGATAGGCCGAGTGTTCACCTCCGGGGGTGCGGGGGCTGGTGAAGAGGGCGAACTATCAGCCCAACTAGTGGCTCCCTGAGAGCACTTGGAGTAAAGGAGACTTTGGGGGGGGCCGATCGAACCGGTTTGGGGTACTTGACATGGTGCAGGTGGTGTCCAAGTAATGGTAGGCGGTTATCTGGAGCTGGGAGGGGCCCTTGCTGAAAACATTTCCGTATACTGGTAATTCTGAGTATATAAGGGGGAGCCTTCTGGCGGGCACTCGGGGGCCACTAGATGTTCGGGCGGGCCGTTTGTGGCATATGTCCCGCCCCACAGTGAATAGTAGGGCACTCCAATAATAAGTAAAGTTGAACACCCTGCCACGGTACCATACTTTATCTGGTCCTAAGAGCTTCCTCAGCGAGTCCCGGATGTCAGTTTCCGCCAACTAACGCTGGAACGTTCCCTACGGCTACAACGAACTGGTGGTTCCAGGACGGTGGTGGCCCACGCATGGACCTCTTGACATGTTGCTGATCTTTTATGATACTATTTTGAATGAGGCACCCCAGGTCTGACTCTCAGCAGCGCCTCCAAATGTAACGGTATTCCCTCATCCCAATCACAGGTACAGGGTGTGTGGGTGGAAACCTATGTGTTACCAGGTGTGGTTGCATATCCTGTAGGTTCACAAGAGGCCTGAGCCTCCGCTTGTTGGGAAACCTGGGGTGAGTCCGTCAGCTTGATCTGATTTACAGCGCCTTCCACCTGTGCAGGGTTCTAGAAATGTAGAAGGTTGCCTACACAGGACCCACATATACAATAGTACATACCGAGGATGGATATAACCAGTTTATATTATGCAGGCAATAACAACTCTTGATAACATACACTGCTTACACTCCCCCTAGGGGTTAACTCCACCATGTAACTCACCCACCACCGTGTCCAGAGCCTAACCCCTTTGTCCCGTGGTCAGCGCTGCCACTATGTGTAATTGTAATGTTAGAATGGTATACGTTGGTGCAACTTATGGGGGTACTGCCGAGTGCTCCTGCACTGGGCCTGCAAACAACTTCGCAAGGATCAGCCGCTTGGTGATTCTGTCTGATCCCAGGTTTCCTGCACGGGGTCCGCCAGGGGCGATCCCACCCTGGAGATAGTCTCTGTCTCTGGGGCGTAGACTTAAGCCCAAGTTCCTTTCAGGAAGCGCAGCGTCCGCTGTGTCCCTATCATCACTGGCACAACGTGACAAGTCCCTAACCTAGGGCCTGTCCCTATAGCAACACAAGCTGGGGAGTTCAGGACCTATCTGGGCCTAGGGGGGTTTCTGGCCTAATGCAGTGGGTCACAGACCCCTGCACTCACCTCTTCCCCTAGCTCTCCCTGGTCCAGCACTGACTAGCTTGGGCTCAGCGCGCGAAATGTATCAGTCAGCCTCTCTGCAGGGAGAACCTAAGCCCTATTGGCTCCTGGCGTCCACGTGGGGTGCCACAGAGGTCATGGGACTCGTACTCCCTGCTTAGAGCCTTCCCTGGTAGGCTAGGGCTTTGCGGCTCTCCTCGCCTTCCTCGCGCATGCGACAACTCATCGGCCGCCCGAGCACTCACTGCGCATGTGCGACTCATTCGCCAATGGAAGCGCCTCCCAGAGCGCCGAAGCACTCCCTGCACGGCCCCACCCTCCAGAAGTGCCAGCGGGTCTGCCGAGGGACCCCGGCCAAGCGGAGATAATAGGAGGGGGTCGCGGGACAAGAGGGGACCTGGCTACATCTACATATATATTTAGGCACTGTACCGTGTTAAAGTTTCATTGGATGTGCACTGAGCTCTGTCTGTGTTTCATGTTCTGTCTCGGTTTTAAATAGTCTTGATTCGGGGGTGGAGGGAGCGATGAATTCAGGAACACACCATAAAATAAAGAAAATAAAAACAATAATAGTGCAGTATATCCAATCAATGGAGCTTAGTAGATGTCTTGGCTCTGTAGAAATTCCTACTACACAACTGTAATATAAAACTGGCAGTGGTCTGACTCAGTCAGTGTGTGTGAAGTTACATCTCACGCGAGTAAATAGATTCTGGCTCAGGAATCTGCTCCTAAGGAAGCTGTCTATGTACAGCGAAACGCGTAGAGCTTGCTAAAGTCGTCTGCTGCAGCTGCCCACGAAGTGAAGACGACCGAGTTCTGCTGCTGATCCACTGCTGTTCGTCACAATCGCCTTCAACCAGATGTCGTCACCGTTTACCGGAGTGACGTCAGACGCTATCCATCGGGCGGGTGAGGTTGGGTACATCTCACGCAGGTAATGATTCTGGCTCAGGAATCTGCTCCTAAGGAAGCTGTCTATGTACCAGCGAAACGCGTAGAGCTTGTAAAGTCATGTCTGCTGCAGCGTGACCCACG
>WSYH01003961.1:22330-59129 GCA_036426205.1 Ascaphus truei
GCCCACGAAGTGAAGACGACCGAGTTCTGCTGTTGATCCACTGCTGTCCGTCGCTATCGCCTTCAACCGGATGTCGTCACCCGTTTACCGGAAGTGACGTCAGACGCCATCCATCGGCGGTGAGGTTGGAGTTGCTGGAGGACGGGAGTAACCTTCACCATCCAGGATCAGTATTTCAACTGTCTCACGAAACCCTTATGTGTACAAGTCATTGTACTTATTGTAAGTACATTTCCTATTTCTTTTCTATACGATAAAAAGTGTCTTTGCGATCTATACCATTGGTCCGTTTTTATATTTCATATACACCCCATTCCATCTGGGTTTGAGCAAATGACATCTGTAAGAAGTTTGTTCTGAAGTTTTCCTGAGCCAGAATCTATTTCCCTGCGTCAGATATACCTTCACCAACACTGACTGAGTCAGACCACTGCCAGTTTATATTACACTTGTTGTAAGTAGGAATTTCTACAGAGACAAGACATCTACTAGGCTCCAATTGTATTGATATACAGGCATACCCCACTTTAAGTACACTCGCGAGTAAGTACATATCGGCCATTAGGCAAACGGCAGCTCACGCATGCGCCGGTCATCACGTCCTGAACAGCAATACCGGCTCCCTACCTGCACCGAAGCTGTGCGCAAGTGGGGAGACTATAGAGCCTGTTACAAATGCGTTATTTACATCAGTTATGCATGTATACAGTATAACGATTGCAGTACAGTACATGCATCAATAAGTGGGGAAAAGGTAGTGCTTCACTTTAAGTACATTTTCGCTTTACATACATGCTCCGGTCCCATTGCGTATGTTAATGCGGGGTATGCCTGTACTGCACTATTATTGTTTTTATTTTCTTTATTTTTATGGTGTGTTCCTGAATTCATCGCTCCCTTCCCACCCCGAATCAAGACTGCTTCTGTAGGGAATCCTTGTATATTCCTTGGAAGGTTGAGAAGTATTTTTTTGGGTTACACATCATTTTATTTGTTTGTTGCATTTTGCACTTGTTACCTGTGGGGATCTTAGCGCCAATTCAAATCACCTGGGTTCACTCTGGTTTTAAATATGCATGAAATAACACTTACATAAAATCGGATCACAATGAATCCAAACTTCACTGGGGGGGCTGGAAAGAGGGGTAGAAGGGAGCGTGGATGCTACTGCATAGGCCATATCACAAAAGGGCTCGATGTTCCCGTGGTAAAGTTCGTCAAGTTCAAATAACAAAAATCCACCGCTGCACCTCGCGCTACTATCACCACAGTGAAGTTCCAAAACACAACTGCCCAGATTAACGTAATGACGCTGCCTCTCACTGCGTGTGACGTCACCTCTACGCGTTTCACGTCATACGATGCTTCGTCAGGAGGTATGATTGACAACATAGACGTCCAGTTAAAATACAAGAATTATGAACAGAACACACCAATCGGATTCGTTCATTCTCTTAATAGCATAATAACATTATAGGCTACCATACCCATTCAATCAGTGTTAACACAGCGACCCAAAACAACAATATGAGCATATACAATATACATACATAAAATTACACCATTACTTTAGTCTAATATAATCATTTTATACACAATAACAAAAAATGAAATGATCACTATCTAACCACATATATTATCAAATAGTGTTAATATCAATAGTAAATAACAATTAATAATAAATCCTAAAAGAATAATAAAATACCCTAACTAATATACATCACAATTAATACTTAACCACCTCAATTATTCTCCTAATCTATCATTAAGTGTAAACAATATAAATCTTGAATCATATCATGACTAATTCCTTCATAATACTTTATAGTTAACCAATAGTCATACATATCAACACACATATTAACATAAACCCAAATAAAGAAATATAAAAAATTATAATGACATAGATAATGAATGATATACACTTAGCAAGGGAGTTATTAATAAAGGTTGTTACTTTAAAAATTTGGCTAACTCAATTAATTCATTGAGTCCACCTTGTGACTTACTCCCTAACGTGTATATCCAATATTGTTCCCTCTGTAACAATATGGTATCTCGATCCCCCCTTCTTGGATCTCCTGGGACAATTTCTACACCTCAAAATTTTAGACCATTAGGTTGACCTTGATGATAAGTTAAAAACTGTTTGGATAAATTATGAACCCTTTTTCCCTTTTCCAAATTGGATTCAGCATTTTTGATCCTATTAACATGTTCGCTGATCCTAGTCTTAAGAGACCTAATGGTCTTTCCCACATATCTCAGGTGACATGGACATGTAACGACATAAATTACAAATGATGTTAAACAACTGATAAAATGTGTAATAAGATGTTCTTTTTGGGCTTACCTGACTGCTTGTAGTCCAACCAACTAAATTAGATTTGTTTGGATTAGAAAACAGGCGTCTAAGAGGGGATATGATAACTATATACAAATATATTCGGAGACAGTACAAGGAGCTTTCAAAAGAACTATTCATCTCAAGGGCAGTACAAAGGACTCGGGGCCATCCCTTTAGGTTGGAGGAGATATTTCACCAGCAACAAAGGAAAGGGTTCTTTACAGTAAGGGCAGTTACAATGTGGAATTCATTACCAATGGAGAATGTTATGGCAGATACAATAGATATATATTTAGAAAGGAAAGGTATACAAGTGTAGCCCCCTGTAAACAGCGCAGGCTACTAATCTTTCTTCTACGTGAGTAAGTCCTGCTAATAGCAGGCCGCCAGTAGTAATCATGGGTGTTTCCCTGCTTCAAGCCCTGCCTTGCGTGACAGAGGCAGGCCCCGAACTCTGTCTGCCGGCATGAGACAGAGGGGAGGTCCTGTTGACATCATGAGGCGGGCTGACAAAACTTAGTTGCCGTTCCTGTCTGGTTCAGTTGAGTAAGGAGAGTTAAGTGAGAGAGAGCAAGGAGTTAGAGCTGGAGGAGTTCGAGTTGGAGTGTCTGACTGGACAGTAAGACTGGGGAGCTAGCTAGGGTCCAGAGGAGCAGGGCCTAGTTAGCTGGAGGTGGACCAATTCCCCTCACCTTGCTTAGGGGGTGAGGGAAGAGCTAGCCCCACCCTGAGCGCCTGAGGTTCGGGCTGGAGGCAGGGAGCCAAGATCCCTCAGACCATCCTGAGGCGAACGATCTGGAGGGAAGGAAAGGAGAAGGAGGAAAAGCCTGTACACTGTGTCTAAAGTTTACTGTGTGCTACTGCTACTGATATGCTGAGAGTACAATAAAGACCATTGCTGCTTCTATAACGAGATTATTGTGTGATTCGGGAGCATCCACCCTGGGACCAGGGTTGCTCTTCTATACGGGTCCTATGCCATATCCCTGGGAGTATAGAAGATGGAGGCGCTGCACCACCACTAAGAAACCATGGAGGCTACCACCCCAGAAGCCTGGTCCTGTCTCCCCCATAACATCGCGGGAAGCTCAGGCCCTCCTGTTCCAAGCAGGTATGCACCACCCACACGCATGTAATCTGCCCTCACGCACACTAGATACAGCCGACGCCACCACCACCAGGGAACATTTCCTCACCTCAGGCAGCAGCAGTGTGCCCAGGGGCTGGGGACCCCTGGATTAGAGCGCACCGGGCAATGAGAGCCGTGGGGGGCGAGACACATGGGGAGGGGAGACACCCCGGCCAATTAGAGCCGTGGGTGGGCGGACCAACGGACCAATAAAATGGTCTACCGGGACTCACAAACAACATTTTCAGTTATATATGTAGCCCCCTGTAAACAGCACGGACTATAAAATCTTCCTCCTACTGTCTTAAGTCCTGTTAAGGGCAGGCACCAGTAGTAATCATGGGTTTCCCCCCTTCAAAGCCCTGCCTGATTGAAAGATGCAAGCCTGACTCTGCTGCAGGCCTGATGCAGAGGGGAGGTTCTGCTGACATCGAGGGGCAGGGCTGACTAAACTTAGCTGCAGTTCCTGTGTGTTCTGAGGTCAGTTAGTGCTGGAGGGTCTGACTGGACAGTCAGACAGAGAAGTTAGCTAGGTTCCTGAGGAGTAGGACCTAGTGAGCAATAGGTGGACCAGTGCCCCTCCCCCTGCTTAGGGGGTGAGGGAAGAACTAGCCCCACCCTGAGCACCCTGGACTGAGGGTGGAGGCAGGGAGCAAAGACCCCCTCTCAGACCATCCTGAGGGGAACTACTTGGAGGAAAGGAGAGGAGAGGAGAGAGACTGTACGGCTGGGAAATCCTGTGTGTACTACGCTGCTATTGCTGTTGTTGTTGCAGTTGCATGCTGCAAGTCTGCTGTGTGCTGCCACTAATAAGCTGTGAGTACAATAAAGACACTGCTGATTTTACCTCAGACTGTGTGATTCTGGAGCATTCACCCTGGGACCAGGGTCATTCTTCTATACGGGTCCTATCCCATATCCCTGGGAGTATAGAAGATGGAGGCGCTGCACCACCACTAAGACACCATGGTGGCTACTACCCCAGAAGCCTGGTCCTGTCTCCCCCATACCAACGCGGGAAGCTCAGGCCCTCCTGTTCCAAGCAGGTATGCACCACCCACACGCATGTAATCTGCCCTCACGCACCCTAGATACAGCCGATGAGTCTATACTCATCGGCTGTATCTAGTGTGCGTGAGGGCAATTACACATCGTTGTGGGTGGTGCATAACCTGCTTGGAACGGAGGGCCTGAGCTTCCCGCGAGGTTTGGGGGAGACAGACCAGGCTTCTGGGGGTGGTAGCCTCCATGGTTTCTTAGTGGTGGTGCAGCGCCTCCATCTTCTATACTCCAGGATATGGCATAGGACCCGTATAGAAGAGACCCTGGTCCCAGGGTGATGTTCTCCCGAATCACACAATATCTCGTTATAGAACAGCAATGGTCTTTATTGTACTCTCAGCATATCAGTAGCAGTAGCACACGCTACAACTTTAGACACAGTGTACGGCTGTTCCTGTCCTCCTTCTTCTCCTTTCCTTCCTCCTCAGATCGTTCGCCTCAGATGGTCTGAGGGATCTTGGCTCCCTGCCTCCAGCCCGAACTCAGCGGCTCAGGGTGGGGCTAGCTCTTCCCTCACCCCCTAAGCAAGGTGAGGGGAATTGGTCCACCTCCAGCTAACTTAGCCCTGCTCCTCTGGACCCTAGCTAGCTCCCCAGTCTTACTGTCCAGTCAGACACACTCCAACTCGAACTCCTCCAGCTCTAACTCCTTGTGTTCTCTCTCGTCACTTAACTCTCCTTACTCAACTGACCAGACAGGACGGCAACTAAGATTTTGTCAGCCCGCCTCTATGTCAACAGGACCTCCCCTCTGTCTCATGCCGGCAGACAGTTCGGGGCTGCCTCTGTCACGCAAGGCAGGGCTTGAAGCGGGAAACACCCATGATTCCTACTGGCGGCCTGCTATTCAGAGACTTACTCACGTAGAAGAAAAGATTGTAGCCTGCGCTGTTTACAGGGGCTACATTGTATACCTTTCCTTTCTAAATATATATCTATTGTATCTGCCATAACATTCTCCATTGGTAATGAATTCCACATTGTAACTGCCCTTACTGTAAAGAACCCTTCCTTTGTTGCTGGTGAAATATCTCCTCTCCTCCAACCTAAAGGGATGGCCCCAGTCCTTTGTACTGCCCTTGAGATGAATAGTGTTCTTTTTGAAAGCTCCTTGTACTGTCCCCCGAATATATTTGTATATAGTTATCATATCCCCTCTTAGACTGCCTGTTTTCTAATCCAACAAATCTAATTTAGTTGTTGGACTACAAGCAGTCAGTAAGCCCAAAAGAACATCTTATACACATTTTTATCAGTTGTTTAACATCATTTGTAATTTATGTCGTTACATGTCCAGGTCACCTGAGATATGGTGGGAAAGACCATTAGGTCTCTTAAGACTAGATCAGCGAACATGTTAATAGGATCAAAAATGCTGAATCCAATTTGACAAAGGAAAAAGGGTTCATATTTTATCCAACAGTTTTTAACTTATCATCAAGGTCACCTAATGGTCTAAAATTTTGAGGTGTGAAATTGTCCCAGGAGATCCAAGAAGGGGGATCGAGATACCATTTGTTACAGAGGGAACATATTGGATATACACGTTAGGAGTAAGTCCACAAGGTGGACTCAATGAATTAATTTAGATTAGCCAAATTTTTAAAGTAACAACCTTTATTAATACTCCCTTGCTAAGTGTATACATCTTCCTTCATTATCTATGTCATTATAATTTTTTATATTTCTTTATTTGGGGTTTATGTTAATATGTGTGTTGATATGTATGACTATTGGTTAACTATAAGTATTATGAAGGAATTAGTCATGATTATGATTCAAGATTTATATTGTTTACCTTAATGATAGATTAGGAGAATAATTCGAGGTGGTTAAGTATTAATTGTTGATGTATATTAGTTAGGGTATTTTATTATTCTTTGGTATTTATTATTCAATTGTTATTTACTATTGATATTAACACATTTTGATAATATATGTGGTTAGATAGTGATCATTTCCTTTTTTGTTATTGTGACAAAATGATTATATTAGACTAAATGTAATGGTGTAATTTTATGTATGTATATTTGTATATGCTCATATTGTTGTTTTGGGTCGCTGTGTTACACACTGATTGAATGGGTATGGGAGCCTATAATGTTTATTTGCTATTGGAATGGAGATGAACGATTGGCTGTTGGTTGTGTGTTCTTTTCATATTCTTGTATTTTAACTGGACGTCTATGTTGTCAACATCACCTCCTGACGAAGCATCGTATGACGTGAAACGCGTAGAGGTGACGTCACACGGCAGTGAAGAGGCAGCGTCATTACTGTAATCTGGCAGTTGTGTTTTGGAACTTCACTGTGGTGATGTAGCGCGAGGTGCAGCGGTGGATTTTTGTTATTTGAACTTGACAACTTTACCACGGGAACATCCGAGCCCTTTTTGTGATATGCCTATGCAGTAGCATCCACGCTCCCTTCTACCCCCTTTTCCAGCCCCCCCCAGTGAAGTTTGGATTCATTGGATGCCGAGTTTTACTGTAAGTGTTTATTTCATGCATATTTAAAACCAGAGTTAACCCAGGTGATTGAATTGTTGGCGCTAAGATCCCCACAGGTAACAAGTGCAAAATGCAACAAACAAATAAATGATGTGTAACCCAAAAAATACTTCTCAACCTTCCAAGGAATATACAAGGATTCCCTACAGAAGCCAGTCTTGATTCGGGGTGGAAGGGAGCGATGAATTCGGAACACACCATAAAAAAAAGAAATAAAAAATAATAGTGCAGTAATGCATACCACCGCATTAACATACGCAATTGGACCCGGAGCATGTATGTAAAGCGAAAATGTACTTAAAGTGAAGCACTAACCTTTTCCCCACTTATTGATGCATGGCTGCTGTTACTGACCTCGTTAATACTGTTACATGCATAACTGATGTAAAAGTCCGCATTTGTAACCAGGCTCTATCGTCTCTCTCCCCCTTTGCGCACAGCTTCGGTGCAGGTTAGGGAGCCGTTATTGCTGTTCAGGGACGTGATAGACCGGCGCATGCGTGAGCTGCCGTTTGCCTAATGGCCGATATGTACTTACCTCGCGAGTGTACTAAAGTGGGGTAATGCCTGTTATATCAATACAATAGTAGGACTCCTAGTCGAAACTGTCTTGCTCTGTACTGAAATGTCCTACTTACAACGCGTGTAATATACCTCTGGCACTGTGTCTAGCTCAGTCAGTGTTGGTGAGGGATATCTGACGCGGCAGGGAAATAGATTCTGGCTCAGGAAACTTCACTCAACTTCTCAGATGTCATTTGGTGCTCAATCCAGATGGTCAATCAGATGATATGGATGAATATAAAAAAAACACGGACCAATGGTATAGATCGCAAAGACACTTTTTATATCGCATAGAATGAAATAGGAATGTACTTACATAATACATGACTTGTACACATAAGGGTTTCGTGACAAGTTCGAAATACTGATCCTGGATGGTGAAGGTTACTCTCGTCCTCCACAACTCCAACCTCACCGACCGTAACCGCCGATGGATTGGCGTCTGACGTCACTTCCGAAACGGGTGACGCAATCCGGTTGAAGGCGTTATGTGACGGACAGCAGTGATCACAGAACAGAACTCGGCCGTCTTCACTTCGTGGGGCAGCTGCAGCAGACTGACTTTAGCAAGACTCTATCGGCGTTTCGCTGTACATAGACAGCTTTCCTTAGGAGAGCAGATTCCTGAGCCAGAATCTATTACCTGCGTGAGAGTACTCCAACCTCACCGGCCAGATGGATAGCGTATGACGTCACTTCCGGTAAACGGGTGCGACAATCTGTTGAAGGCGATTGGTGAGACGACCAGCAGTGGGAATTTTCAAGCAGCAGAACCTCGGTCCGTCGTTCACTTTCGTGGCAGCTGCAGGCGACGACCTTTAGCAGCTCATAAGCCGCGTTTCGCTGTACCATAGACAGCTATCCGTAGGAGAAGCAGATTCCTGAGCCAGAATCGATTTAACCTCCTGCGGTGACGGATAGTAACTCACCAACACTGAGCTGGGTCAGACCCTGCCAGTTGTTTATATGTGACAGGTTGGTTGTAGCATTAGGAATTTCCTACGCCAGCAGACATCTGCTACTAAGCTTCCATTTTGTGGATTATACCCGTGGCACTATTATTGTTTTTATTTTCGTTTATGTTTTTATGTGTGTTCCTTGAATTATCGCTCCCCTTCCACCTGGGAAGAGGGACGTGTGGTGGGCCCGCTGGATCTGGTGGAGACAAAATCAAAAAGTACCATTAGATATTAACTCGCGCGAGATGACAGAACATGAAACAACCGAGCAGCAGCTCAAGTGCACATACCCAGTTGAACAGCTTCATATAACACGGTCGTTAGCCTACTCTATTATGTAGATGTACGGCCAGCTTCTGCCCCTCCTTTCCCCTAACCACTCTTATTTATGCTCCTTCTGGCGGGGTGGTCACTAGCTCGGTCAGAGACACCGCTGGCCTGGATCTGGCGATGGGTGTGGGCTCCGTGCCGGGGAGTGGCCTTGCGGCGCTTCTGGAGGGCGTGGTGCCATTGGACGAAGTGAAGTTGCGCATCATGCGCAGGAGTGCTCGGGCGGGGGGCCGGATGAGTTGTCGTAGACGACTTCTGCAGAATGGCGAGGTAGAGTCTCGCAAAGCCCTAGCCTACCAGGAAGGCTCTAAGCAGGAGTAGGTCGCGTCCCATGAGCCTCTGTCACCCCACTGACGCCAGGGAGCCAATAGGGCTTAGGATTCTCCATGCAGAGAGGCTGACTTGATACATTTCAGCGCGCGCTTAGCCCAGCTAGTCAGTGCTGGCCCAGGAGACTAGGGGAGGAGAGGTATGCAGGGGTCTGTGACCACACTGCATTAGGCCAGAAAAAACCCCCCCTAGGCCCAGATAGTTCCTGAACTCCCCAGCTTGTGTTTTGCTATGGGACAGGCCCTAGGTTAGGGACTTGTCACGTTCGTGCCAGTGATCGATAGGTACACAGCGGACGCTGCGCTTCCTGAAGGAGACTTGTGGGCTTAAGTCTACGCCCCAGAGACAGAGACATCTCCGGGTGGAGCTGCCCTGGTGGACCCGTGCAGGAAACCTGGGATCAGACAGAATCACCAAGCGCTGATCCTTGCGAAGTTGTTTGCAGGCCCGGTGCAGGAGCACTCGGCAGGTGCCGCCCATAAGTTGCACCAACGTAATCCATTGCTAACATTACAATTACACATAGTGGCAGCGCTGACCACGGGACAAGGTTAGGCCTGACACGGTGTGGGTGAGTTACATGGTGGAGTTTACCCCCCTAGGGGGAGTGTACCAGTGTATGTTATCAAGTGGTTGTTATTGCCTGCTATATATAACTTGTATATATCCTCCTGCGTGTATGTACTTATTGTTATATGTGGGTCCTGTGTAGGCAACCTTCTACATTTCTAGACCCTGCCGAGCAGTGGAAGCGCTGTTAAATCAGATCAAGCTGACGGACTCACCCCAGGTTCCCAACAAGCGGAGGCTCAGGCCTCTTGTGAATCCTACGGATATATGCAACCACACCGTGGTAACACATAGGTTTCCACCCACACACCCTGTACCTGTGATTGGGATAGAGGGAATACCGTTACATTTGAGGCGCTGCTGAGAGTCAGACCTGGGGTGCCCTATTCAAATATATCAAAAGATCAGCAACATGTCAAGAGGTCCATGCGTGGGCCACCACCGTCCTGGAACCACTAGTTACGTTGTAGCCGTAGGAACGTTCCAGCGTTAGTTGGCGGGAAACTGACATCTGAGCGTCCGCTGAGGAAGCTCTTAGGACCAGATAAAGTATGGTACGTGGCAGGGTGTTCAACTTACTTATTATTGGAGTGCCCTACTATTCACTGTGGGGGCGGACATGCCACACAAACGGCCCCGAACCTCTAGTGGCCCCCGAGTGCCCGCCAAAGGCTACCCCCTTATATACTCAGAATTACCAGTAACTACGGGAAATGTTTTCGCAAGGGCCCCTACCTCGAGGCTCCAGATGAACCCGCCTACCAGTTACTTGGACACACCACCTGCACCAGTGTCGCAAGTACCCCAACCGGTTACGATCGGCCCCCCCACCAAAGTCTCCTATTACTCCAAGTGCTCTCACGGGAGCCACTAGTTGGGCTGATAGTTCGCCCTCTTCACCAGCCCCCGCACCCTCCGAGTGTGAACACTCGTCCTATCAGAGAGAGGGTAACTATGAAAGACTCGCCAATGGGGGTGACTCTACCCCAATCATAGAGCCATCACCATGGCCTCCAGTCCAAAACACCGGAACTCAAAGCCTTCTCGGGAGTACTTCTCACACACACAGGGGAAGGAAGGGATAGACCTTTGGAGGAGAATGTCATTAAAAGGTCAATAGAGGAATGGTCTGTGCACTGACACGTAAAAAAGGCAGCGTATCATGGAGTGTCTCAGGCCCCCTCGCTCTAATACCCTTGTAAACCATCACAGGACCAATATCTAGAGTTGACAGCGTTGGGAGATGGTGGAATTTCCTGCTGGAAGCATACGGGCTGGTAGAAGATGAGGAGCGGTCTGGACGAAGTACTACAATCTCTATCAGCAGGAGGGAGAGGACTTGTCGGCCTTTATACAACCGCCTCTGCAACTGTGTCTGGGAATTCCTACTCAATCGTAAGCTGATTCCTGCCTCTGGGATGGATTAGGCGCTTCGAAGTCGTACCGTCGGGGATCAAGCCCCACTCACCCATAGCCAATTGCTCCGCAGCAAAATAATGACGGCGTGGTCCCCTTACTTTCACGGAGTTGCTGCGCTGGGGTGAAATTCAGGAGGGCACATGCCTTGTTACACTCTACCGGCAAAATCCAAGAGCCCCTCCGTCCCAAAGGGAAAGGGCTCTATGGAGAAGAAGAAGAGTCGGTCACTCTGTCCAAGGGTACAAGTCAAACCCCCCGACAGACCAACCTTCTTGTCTAGGTTCGTCCAGAACGCCGCGAGGTTGTGTGCTATAACTGCGGTAAGAAGGGCCATTTCGCCAGCAACTTTCCGGGAAGAGGGGGGATCCCCCAGAGGAAAACCCTTCCGCTAGAGGGAAACCAGCCCGGTCAATGGTCTGCCATGTACAATGGCAGAGTCTGACCCCGAACCCTCTCCTTCTGGAACCGAAGATTCCCCTTCTGACTCCGGCCCCAGTTGATACGTTCGTCCAGGGGATGCTTACAGTCAAGTAGGCCCCGCGGCCATTGTGCCTGTTGTTACTGGAAGGGATCTACTCATCGGCCCTACTGGACACGGGATCAAAGTGACCATTAGATAACGTACGCAAGTTCTCTGACCAGCACCTTAGACACTGCGCCTCCCCGAGGTCGCCGACATTGTGATGGTTAGGGTGTAGAATAATGAATACTATCCCATCAAGTGGTATGTGAGGGTGTTCACTGGAAATACATCCCACTAACACTCGCAAGAAACACCCCATGCATTTAGCATGCAATGGTTATGCCCGGAGCCACAAGACCAGTGCAAGTATCCGATCACTTGGGAACCATATTATATAGTGCAGCTGTATCAGAGCCTACCTGAAAGAGACCAACGATTTTGCCGCTGGCCAATTCACTCCTAGATCCCATCCTACGAGAAGAGTGCAACCGGGTATATGTTTTGAAGCGTCACGGGGATCTCTACAAGTCGTCAACACGGACTGACGACCATATTACCAGGAGGAGTGCACGTATGGCCAATCTGCTCCAGTTATCCTGAGCGTAGATGATAACGATCAGCTCTTCTCCTCTGGAGAGTACCCTGAGGAAGCAGTTCAGAGAGGTTATAGGGTAACTACCCGAAGTAAGGGAGTGGACACTAAAATCCCTCGACGAACTTACGTATATGTGACAGAACATCTCCCCTTCCCGATGGATCTTGACGCCGGACAGATCTGGGATGCATATCCGGTTACCCCTATAGAAACTACGTCTCAGGTGAACCGCTGCAGGTGGATGAACGATTATTTTAGTTGGACTTCAACTTCGGCGAGGTCAACTTGCCAACGGAGTGGAAAGAGCAGCTGACCACCAGTTGAATAAACGAGGACGCCTGTATTCTCCACGAGTATATGGATGTAGGATGCAGTCGCATCGCGCTAACATACCATTAGACTGAGTGATGCCACTCTGTCCGCTTCCGTAACGCTCTCGTCGCATTTCCCTTAGGGATGTGGACGATGTGAGGACGCCTTGCAAGAAATGGAGACGCGGGGATTTTGACGGAGTCCGGAGCCCTTACACCTCCCCCCCTAGTGGGTGTTGAGGAAAAAGAATGGATCTGTACGACTGTGTGTCGCTACTCACCTCGAACAAAATCGTACGATACCGGACCAGTACAAAACCTCTCCCGCATTTGAAAGAGATCCTGAATGCCCTGAACGAGCCAATGGTTTCAGCGTGCCTCGATGCTACGATTCGGGTACGATTCAGGTACCCCCATGAATGCCGAGATCAGGAGCAAACCAAGCCTTCGTCTGTCCCCTGGGTTCTATCAAGTTACACGTGCCCTCAGTATATGTGGGGCCCCGCTGGACTTCCAATGATTGATGGAGAATCTATGGGACAGATACCCTCCTGAGTGCGTGGTCCTTGACCTGACTGACATCATGTGTGCTTTGAGATGACCTGGAAGAGCACGAAGAGAGACTGCTGAAAGTGATGAGACCGTCGTGGGACAGAAGGGTTGAAACTCCCGTTGACCAGTGTCGCTTCTTGGCTGACCCACTCGGTGACCTTTACGTGGGACACAATCTGTGTCGGCACAAGGAACTGAGCAGCGCCACCGACCACCCGCCAAAGTAGAAGCGGTCGTGAACGTGCCCCGCCCGAGCAATGTTAACGGAGTCGCGGATCCTTCCTGGGTGGGGGGGGGGTTCTTCTCGGGGTATTTACCGGCGCTTCGCTGAATGAGTACTCCTAGTCGAGCTAAACCCCTGCAATAATCTTTGAAAATACCCCATAGATACCGGGAAGAAGTCGCACGTCGTCCCGTCAACTGTTTAGGCGAAAATGGATCGCCTGAGTGAACGGGCCTTCCTTGAAGGTTGAAGAAAAGTCTGACCGAAGCCCTGTCCTGTCGGGATAGGGCGTCAGCCCCTACATCAAAACCGGGCCCGGCTATACTTCAGAAGAGAATTGGTATTGTTTTAGAGCTGCCAACCATCGGGTCCCTCGCTGCTTGCGTATGCTGATCCGAAAAACAACCATCACGTTAAACCACTTCGCTTGGGACGCATCTAATGGCTTGGGCGCACGACCTGCGCACCAGAAGCACCACGGGCCTTCGCCCATGGCCACTCAGCCGCAGTCTGACACCCCATTGAACAGATTCCCTGTCCACAGTTGGGAATTTCTGGCTCTCAAATGGCCTCACGGAAAACTCCACCACGATTACCTGTACGGTGTACATTTGAGACTAAGTACAGATACAATCCCCTCACGTAACATCAATACCTCGGCTAATTGGAATGCAGCAGGCACCGATGGTTGGCAGCTCTAAACAATACCAATTCTTCTCTGAGTACTAAGCCAGGGCCGTTGAATGTAGGGGCTGACCCTAAATCCCGACGACCAGGGCTCATGGCTAACTCAATGATGAGGATATGGGAAGAACCTCCAGCCGGCGGTGCGAGCTTTGTGTGCATTGGGCCGCCTCATCCGAAACGATCAAGTGCCTTCTCCGAACTTTATTCGGATTGCAGATTCCTTGGAATGCCCAGTCGCAGCTGTCCCCGCCGCCTACTGAGATCCAAAGGAATGAACATAACCTCACTGACAATGCTGTGCGGTGGAAAGATCTAGTAGACTATGCAAGTACAAGGACCCTGTAGTTAGTATGTATTAGGCAAGCCGTTGACAAAGAGAAAACCCAACTCTCTGAGCGTGCCCTAAAGACTTGGTCTTTGCTCATTAAGCGGTGAAGCAGACAAATTCGAAATTCGACAACGCTTACTCTATCCGGGTGGTACAAATACCACACACCACCCCGACAGACAGACAACTAGTCCTCCCTAAAAAACTTGCATACATGGTGTTGAAGTCCTTACAGATGCAGGGCATGGGACCTCGCGGTGTAGAGAAGACCTTTGGGTTGGTTAGAGACCGTTTTTTTTCTGTCCCAAAATGCGAGAGGCTGTAAATACAACATGTCGACCCTGTACTCGTGTATCCCACGCAGACCCTCCCCACCAGAGCATACGCCTATTGGCCATCTGAAAAGTTCTGGCCCAATGGACCTGTGGCGTATGGACTTTCTTTGCATGACCTGATAGCCGAGGATACAATGTGTTTGGTCATCACGGACCATTTACCTTGTATGCCCAGGCCTTCCCACTAAATACCAGAAAGCTATCACCGTGGCAAGATAGTATCTTATTCGGAGAAGTACTATGCGTGCATTACGGCCTTCCGAACCGTCCTTCACTCTACAAGGTCGGGATTTGTGAGAGCACTCTGAATCCGAGAACTGCTCAATGCTTAACATAAGCTAAATCACGAACACCGCCGTACCATCTGGAGGTAGATGAGTTGCCAGAACGATTTAATCGAACCCTACTGGACATGCATCGGCGACTCTACAGAGTGCCCAAAGACGGAAATGGAGGTGACATGTAGAGTCCTGGTTCATGCGTACAACTGTATCCGACCGACTGCAACCGGATTTCCTTCCCTACTTCCTCCTGTTCGGGATGAGAGGCGAGACTACCAAGTAGATGTACGACTTCCGTATCGACGATGATACACAACGCTAAACCCATGTTCAAATATGTGCAACGACTCAAGACAGCTGGACAACAGGCTAACCAACAGTCTGAAAAATCCACAGCTAAGCTAATGCTGACAATTCGCAGGCATACGACCCATAGGTCATATATCAGGAACTTCGTCCTGGAGACCTGTGTTGCTTCGGAACTTGTGAGTCCCAGGAAAACACAAATTGGCCGCCGATGGAGAGACGGTGTATATAGATAGAATCCCAGATTCCTGCTCCGGTATAAATCGCATCAAAGATCCCGACGGCCGGTAACGGTATGGGCACCGGTAACCATCTTCTCCCCATTCACAAGTGGAAGATGAGGCCTCCGAAATGCTGGCCACATCGCTCTCAACGGTGAGTCTGACTTTCACGAGGGGTTCAGAGACTGTAAATACGAGACCACTTCTGAAACTCCTGAAGACCATATGGAAGGACCCTCTCAAAGGCCCGGTAAGCCAACGCCTACTAAGGTTGGCTCCATCGGGCCAGCCTTTGGGATCCACGAGCCCGTGCTTGTGCCGACAGGACTGTTCAGAGACATTTCTTTTCTCCCCTCAAGAAATAGGCTGAGCTTTGTGTACTATATACTTCCCAGAGGGAGTGGGCTGAAGAACAGCTCCGCAGGACCAAAGACAGTCGGTACCCTCCAAACCGGGTGACCTATATCAATTGGGCACCCCATTCTGAGGCTACAGCAGTGGGCTCGCAGAGAATGTGCAGTCCGTCATTTTGATGTTCACTTGAAAATGTTGCAATCTGATCTAGAAGGATAAGTTAAGATCCGCATTTATTGTTGCAAATTTTTATATATAATGTGCCATGCATGATTTTCATTTATACTTCTTACAATAGTTTATAATTCATTGTATCCCAAGCGAGGGCCTTGGGTTTTTTACCAGGGGATGATGTAGCCAGGTCCCCTCTGTCCCGCACCACCTCCTCGTTACCTCCCTGCCGGTGGTCCTCAGCAGACCCGCCGGCACTTCTGGAGGGTGGGGGGCCATGCATGGAGTACTTCGGGCGCTCTGGAGTTCCGGCTGCTCCCGTGCAGGCGTCACCATTGCGAATGAGTTCGGCGCAGTTGCTCACTTATTGTCTCTCGGCGAGCCGGATGAGTTGCGCATGCGCGAGGGGACGGGCGAGGAGAGCCCGCGAAACCCTGCCTACCATGGATGCTCTAATCTGGGACTACGAGTACCATGGCCTCTGTGCACCATGAATGCCAGGGAGCCAATAGGGCTTAGGATCTCCCGCGATGGCGTGCTTGATACATTCTCGCCGTGCTGAGCCCAAGCTAGGAAGTGCGGGACCCTGGAGATCTAGGGGAAGGAGGTGAGTGCAGGGGTCTGTACCCACTTCAATTAGGCCAGAAACCCCCCTAACCCCGATAGGTCCTGAACTCCCCACTTGTGGTGCTATAGGGACAGGCCTAGGTTAGGGACTTGTCACGTTAGTGCCAGTGATAGATATGGACACAGCGGACTCTGCGCTTCCTGAAAGGAGACTGGGCTTAATCTGCGCCCCAGAGACAGAGACTATCTCCAGGGTGGGATCGCCCTGGCGGACCCCGTGCGCGAATCTCCCGTGTCAAACGGTGAACACCAAGTCGACTGATCCTTTGGTCGAAGTTGTTTGCGGCCCCGAGTGCAGGAGCGCTCATCAGGTACCACCTCCATAAGTGCACCAAGTATCATTTCTAACATTACAATTACACATAGTTGCAGCGCGACCACTGGACAAGGGGTTAGGCTCTGACCAGTGTGGGTAACACGGTGGGGTATGCACACTCCTAGTGGAGTGAGAGACACTTGTGAGGTCTGAGTTACATGGTGGAGTTACCTTACCCCTAGGGGAGTGTAAGCATGTATGTTATCAAGATTGGTTAATTTTGCCTGCATATACTGCACCACACACTTTCTTCAAGCAAATAACCCGGTATGTACCGTGGCAATACCTGGAAATGCGCCGCTCCTCACCTCTGACAACTAGAAGCCTCCCCTTGCGCGTTTTGGCCTTCCCAGCCTGGGTTCATGCCAGGCTGATTGGGCGGCTGGCGTCTGTTAAAGTGATACAGTGATTAGGATTTAATAGCGTGCAATGGCTTCGTGTCGTTTCCTACCATGATGGCTAAATTCATGAAGTTGTAATGCGTATATATATATGTAGTGTTGCAGTTTGCGCCAACGGGAATCAAATGCTTCAATCCCTGCCGGAAAATAACTCAATGGTGCACTCGGCAGAAAACAGTCACAAACCAGGCTCAATACTGCACCGCGGGTCTGACCCGAATTCGTGGGAGCTAGCCGAGCTCGAATAAAGTGTGTCGCCAGTGGTATATAATAAACTGGTTATAATACATCCTCGTGTTATGCCTACTTATTGGTATATGTGGTCCTGTGAGGCACCTTCTCAGTTTCTGAGTTCTAGTCCAACCGCTGCACAGTGGAAGGCGCTGTAAATCAGAATCAAATCTTACGAGACGCACCCCAGTCCCAACAAGCGAGGCTCCAGGCCTCTTTGAACCTACCTAAGGTATATGCACCACAACCATGGTACACACACATAGGTTTCCCACCCACACACCCTGTAACCTGTGTATGAGATAACGAGGAATACCCAAGTAATAACATATAGAATAACATTGGAATAAATGGTTTTTATTTTAAATCTTGGTCCCCAGTGTTGTAAGCCTTGAGCCACTTCACGGCCGACCACGACTCACAAGGTACCCAACACTAATATATTCTTAATAACCTGTGCTTTACCAGGAAGAATGATTTATATAAATCTGTCAAATGTTGCCTAGTTCTAAGTCTGATTGCAGCTCTTATTAACCTGTACTTACCAGGAACGCACTCTGTATTAGATGTGTCACAATCAAACTACGCAAGCAAGCAAGTTCCCCTGAAATTGGGGAGATGCAATGGAGTTGAGCTTTACCCTTTTAAAAGTAGGCGGGATGAGCTTCAAAACTGGTTAGGAGGAGCCACCCTTCACTCAGCTTAGACAGCTGAACAAGATTGTAAAACCATTCTTCATGCATATTATAAATATTAATAATTTTTTAATTTTATAACTAATGGTGTGTTTTCTCTTATCTTTTGCGCCCCGCTGATCAACGGGAGAGTGAGGACCCGCAGGAGAGCTTAATTTCACACTTTTTGGGATATACAAGAACTTTGGGGACCGCCGCACTTAATACTATTTTTTTTCATTAAGCCCAAAAAAGGAAAGTCCTTTCTCCAAAAAACCAACAACAACTCCTAATCTCAGCTGGTAACGACAGAAAAACAGACTACCTGAGGTGGGGAGTGTTCCATATTTGGGCCTCCTACAGGTACAAGACTTTATCATTGTCCTAGCCCAGCGGGAAAATGTGGTACTTAACCCTTTGGTGCCACTGCCATGGATATGCTCAGGAACATTACTATAGTAGTAATTTAATATGGTACCTGCTGAGTGTGTCAGCTCTCTTCTGCCCATGCTAGCACCTTCTGGACCAACCCACCATACTTGGTGACCCTGACAGGAGGAGATGAGGACGAGGAGAGGATGGGTGGTGCCACTCTCTGGTGTCACCATGCAGAGAACAATACGTCAGGGACGAGCCATAGGACAAGGATTTTCCTGTTAAGATTTGAGATTTACCAGGTGAGCTGAGGGTAGGATATTTATTTCTCACCTTATGGGCCACAGGTATCTCTGATTATAGGAGACACAGCTATCCGTCACTCGGCTCACTCTCATTGTTAGATATACAGCTTTCTCTCTTTCGCTCTACTTACTCCTCTACTATCGGAATAACCTGCTATCTCTCCTCAGTTCAGCTCTCATTACAAGATACCACAGATATTCGGCACTTCCACTTGCTCACCATTATAAAGATTCACACCCATTCTCTCATTGTTCCGTCTTTTCAACTATCAGATGCAGCCCGGCTACTGTCCTGGCTCCTCTTTCAACATCAATGCAAGCTATCCACTCTGCTCATCTATCAGATGTACAGCTATATCCTCATCCGCTCCTCGCTCCACTATCAGATTTCAGCTATAATCTTCATTCCGCTCCTCTCTCACTATCAGATGTACAGCATATCTCATTTCTGCTCTCTCTCTCATATCAGATCCATCTATATCTCCATTCCGTTCCTCTCACTAATCACATTTACATCTATATCTCATTCCGTGTAGGTTGCATTGGGAACAACAACACGACAAATGAATTGTAGACTGCCCTACCTCTTCAAAACAGTCCCCAAGGCCATATCCAAGACCTCCCATACTCTTCACTTGCCAACCATACCCCCCAAACAACCACCACCCCCACACCCCCCTCCATCAAATGATATAATACAATAAATAAATGTAATTATGACTAAACAATCATGTATATTAGTTTAAATATAATTGATGTTTTCACTTTGTTAATCATGATTTAATATTTATCCGGAATGATCAATATTGTCCTTAATTGTTTTTACCATGATTTTAAGCAATCCATTTTTAATTCATTTTTGAATGTATTAATAATGTTAGTGTTTCCACAGATAAAACAAACAGCGGTTGATAATGATTTAATCAATGAAAAATATATATAAAGGTATAGGGGTGGTGTTGTGTTGTGTGTGTGTGTGGTTGTGGGTGTGGTGTGTATACACAACGCACACACAATAATATACAAAAAGCAGAAATAGATTGATAATGAAATAATTTGCCATTACTAATAGGTGTTATATGTATCATTGAAGTGTGTTATAATCATACATACAACTACTGTATAAATATGTAAAATTATATATAGATACAAAGTCCGATCTGCTGGGACTGAGACCTAGCACACCAATATATATAGATTAAAGGCAGGGAAACACTGTACTTTCTAAGGTTTATTTACAGGGGTACAAAGCAGGTAAGGGTAACTCATAACACAAAAACAGAAACAAAAAGAACTAACTCTTCAGGAGGTACTAAGTATGACTATACTGTTAGTTCCTAAACAATGTGGGAGAACTAGACTCTTTCCCCAACTTTCCCCAGTTGTACCTGCACGCAGCGGTCCCCTTCAGTCTCTACAGGGCTGCCTGTGTGTGGCATCCCAGATCCAGAATAGAGCAGCGTCGCTCACCTCTCTGTATAAGCGCTAAGGCCACCGTTTGCACGCGAGCCCGCCACGGCCTGTCTTGCTGCCGGCGGCGCGTGCAACTCACTGCCACGCGATCTGCGGTCTCGAAGGAACGTTTTTCGGAGAGGAGGGGGGAGGGGGGGGGCGGCAATGACGGGGGCGGCCATGACGGGGGGCAGGCCAAAACCAAAGAAGCAGGAGAGCTCACGCGGCTTGCATTGGTTGATGGGAGCCAGTCTATGATTGGCCCCTTCGCGTACATGTGCAGTTTGCCGCACGGGAACACCATTCTCTTGTATCCCGTTGCTGGCTGACGCGGTACCAAGTACGTCGAAGTTGGCAGTGAGGAGGGGATGGGACGGATGTGAGTTTAAAACGCAAATGGTGAGTTGCGTCACGCCGTCGGGGCAGAGGGGGAACAGCCACTATAAACAAGTGTGTGTGGTCGAGCATGGGGGGGGGGGGGGTCTAGTATCATTCCCTGGACTATACAGGCTAGGCGAATTAGCTAATTACTACAGCTGAACAGAAGGAAAACAGAAGGAAAGACGGAGAGAGGGGACAGGAACTGAAATGGAAGCGGACGAGGACAAGTCAGAAGTAGAATGACGGCATCACAAAAATATTAATATAATAGCAGTGTTCGAACAACCTATTACATTTGCGAGTGGATTTAACATCGTGGGCGCTCCTATTGGCCCAATAACAAGACGTGAGAGTGGAGGGATGTGGGAGGGAGGGGAGGGGGGGACGTGGAGATTTTGGTGTGGGGGAGAGATGGCGAGAGATGTGGAGAGAGATATAGGATGAGAGAATAGATAAGATATATAATATATCATATATTTATATATTATATATATCTATATCTATTATGTGGTCGACAAAATCACCAAAAATCTACTCGCCGAACAACAAAAAAAATCTACTCGCCATCTAGTAACCACACACGTGTAGTGCTTGGGCCAATAGGAGCTCGCCACGATGTTGTTAAATCACGCCCGGCGTACAAATGTATATAGGTTTGTCGAACCAATGTTATAATAATATAATAAAAAAAATAATAGTGATAGCGTTCTGTGGCTAACGAAATGCTTTTATTTGTGAGAGCTTTCGAGATACATGTCATCTCTTCCGGCGATGTTACAATGAATGAAGCAAGCAAGCAAAAAAGATATAATAAAAAAACAGTTTCTCTTGGAATGTTACTGTGTGAGTCCTTCCCCCGGCCTGTGTGGATGTGTTTTATGGCTATAGGTGTCAAAAAGGTTCTCAAAGCAAGGTGATGCCAGGAGTGTTGTGTGTATCTGTGTGAATAAAAATGAATGGAGAGCCCCACGTATATACAGTGCTAACAAAAAGGTGTGTGTGGGAGTGGGATATATATATAAAAAACAAATCACAAAAAAAGCGCAAGTCCATAAGCGCGAAATTGTGTACACAGAAGGGTGAATTTTTAGAGAAGCCCTAGGAGATAGAAACAAACAAAAAGAGAAAAAAGAAGGGGAGAGAAATAGGGGGTGTCATTACAGAGTAGGGAGAGGGATGTTTCGTCTGTGGATTAGCACCTGTTTGATGTTGTCTGACTCCTGCCACGCGTCCTCGCAGCAATTCAGGTCTCTTGATGTTAAAGGAGTTCTTTGAAGGTGCAATAATAGTGGAAGCACAGCAGAATAGCTGGAAAAGTTGCGAGAAGAGAAACACAGGACCTCCTCACAACCCACACGACCAAGGATGATAAGAGGGGAGGAAAAAAGGGATAAAGAGTCGCGCGAAAAGGGAGGGGAACGGAAGAAGGAGGAAAGATAGAGCGGGTAAACAAAAGTAAAAAAAAAACAAACCACAAAACACAACCGAATAATCGGAGGGGGGGGGGGGGGGGGAATATGGGTTACACAGGGATATAGCAAATAAGTAAACATGGGAAGGATGTGTATCCAGGGAGTAGTCTGATTGCCATTATTTGGAGTCAGGAAGGAATTTATTTTCCCCTATGAGATATCATTAGATGATATTTCACTGGGGTTTTTTGTTTGGCTTCTTCTGGATCAATACACTGTAAGTACAAATATTGGATAAGTCTCTGTCGTCTAAATTTAACATATGTTGAACTTGATGGACATGTCTTTTTTTTCCAGCCTAATCTACTACTACTACAGTATATGTAACTATGTAAACAGAGGAAGTTGTCTTGCTGTCTCTCTTGCCTCTGAAGCTCCTGCGTTCACACCCCATGGGGTTGCCTGACAGGGGAGCTCTCAGTGGGGGCTGTGCTGCACAGGTCATACCAACAGCTGCTGAAACAAGGACCCCAGGAGGAGTTGAAATAGACTGCTGCTGGCGCTGATCTGTCACTGCGGCTCAAGTGGAACTCACGCTGCTGCTTGTCCCTTTGCCCACCGCCTCCTTCCTCCAGCCTTACTAATGCGTGCATAGCGCGCTTCCTTCCTCATGGCGACGGGCACTTACGATGATGTCAAAGGCGTCCGACAAACTTTAAAGGGAGCTCGGCGCGGCACCATTCCCCATTGCCCTGCTCAAGAGAGGCCGTGCAGGGCAGTTCAGATGGCACTACAGTGACACCTGCACTAAGCATTGAAATGGAGACTGCCTCATCCAAAGCGTCTGTCATTTAAATACAAAGGTAAATCCCAGGGAGCTAGTGCAGAACTTTAATTTATTTTTTCTGCTGCATTCTTTTTTAATTTATAAAAGAGATGGTAAAACTTCAGGCTGTGTTTACCAGGGAAGAATCAAGTTCAATAGTAGCGCCACAGGAGGAAGCCACAACCTCCATATTAATGACCAATTGGTTAACTGAGGGAGAAGTTCATAAGCGACTTGAAAAAATTAAAGTAAATAAGGCACCTGGCCCCGATGGCATACATCCAAGAGTTCTCAAGGAGTTAAGCTCAGTAATAGCAAAACCATTACATTTAATATTCAAGGACTCCATTTCCACAGGCTCAGTACCACAAGATTGGTGTAAAGCAGATGTGGTGCCTACTGTATATTTAAAAAGGGAGCTAGATCACACCCGGGGAATTACAGACCTGTAAGCCTGACTTCAATAGTAGGGAAACTACTTGAAGGTTTAATACGGGATAATATTCAGGAATACCTAATGGAAAACAAAATTATTAGTAATAGTCAGCATGGATTTATGAAGGATAGATCTTGCCAAACTAACCTTATTTGTTTCTTTGAGGAGGTAAGTAGGAATTTAGACCAGGGTAATGCAGTTGATGTGGTCTACTTAGATTTTGCAAAGGCTTTTGATACGGTTTCACACAAGAGGTTGGTGTACAAAATAAAGAAAATTGGACTCAGTAATAATATATGCACCTGGATTGAAAACTGGTTAAAGGATAGACAACAGAGGTTTGTCATAAATGGAACTTTTTCAGGTTGGGTTAAAGTCGTGAGTGGAGTACCTCAAGGATTGGTACTGGGACCCCTGCTTTTTAACTTGTTTATTAATGACCTTGAGGTTGGGATCGAGAGCAAAGTCTCCATCTTTGCTGATGATACTAAATTGTGTAAGGTAATAGAATCAGAGCAGGATGTAATTTCTCTTCAGAAGGACTTGGAGAGACTGGAAACGTGGGCAGGTAAATGGCAAATGAGGTTTAATACAGATAAATGTAAGGTTATGCAAATTAAATGGGGATATATTGGGGGAATCCTTGATGGAGAAGGATTTAGGAGTGCTTGTAGACAGCAGGCTTAGCAATAGTGCCCAATGTCATGCAGTAGCTGCAAAGGCAAACAAGATCTTATCTTGCATCAAACGGGCAATGGATGGAAGGGAAGTAAACATAATTATGCCCCTTTACAAAGCATTAGTAAGACCACACCTTGAATATGGAGTACAATTTTGGGCACCAATCCTAAGAAAAGACATTATGGAACTAGAGAGAGTGCAGAGAAGAGCCACCAAATTAATAAAGGGGATGGACATTCTAACTTATGAGGAGAGGCTAGCTAAATTAGATTTATTTACATTAGAAAAGAGGCGTCTAAGAGGGGATATGATAACTATATACAAATATATTCTGGGACAATACAAGGAGCTTTCAAAAGAACTATTCATCTCACGGGCAGTACAAAGGACTCGGGGCCATCCCTTAAGGTTGGAGGAAAGGAAATTTCACCAGCAACAAAGGAAAGGGTTCTTTACAGTAAGGGCAGTTAAAATGTGGAATTCATTAACCATGGAGACTGTGATGGCAGATACAATAGATTTGTTCAAAAAAAGGTTGGACATCTTTTTAGATGGGAAAGGTATACAGGGATATACCAAATAAGTATACAGGGGAAGGATGTTGATCCAGGGATTAATCCGATTGCCAATTCTTGGAGTCAGGAAGGAATTAATTTTTCCCCTTAATGGGGTTTTTTGTTTGCCTTCCTCTGAATCAATAAGTAAGTATGGATATAGGATAAAGTATCTGTTGTCTAAATTTAGCATAGGTTGAACTTGATGGACGTATGTCTTTTTTCAACCTCATCAACTATGTAACTATGTCTGTTCCAGTGTTCCAGGTCCTTCGCTTGATGAAGGACCTGCCCAGACCTTCCACTGAATCTGCCATCAAGGAAAAGGTCACTAGGAAGTCAAAACTCTGTCAGTCTGCAACAGCGTTGCACTAAGAAATGAAAAAAAATTATAATTTTGTGTAATGGAAACCGCAAAAGAAAGAGAAGAGAACAGAGGAAAAAGACATAAGAGTGCGCACTTTTACACAAGTCTGAATAGACCAATGAATTCATCCTCTGAGGACTCGGAGGAGCAGTTCAGGTCGGATTTGCTGTGGAGCCATCTACTTTTGATGTACAGTAGGTTTGGTAAATCCTCTCATTAGGGCAGTCTGCAAACTCTTGGAAATTAAAGATTCAATTCCTCACACAGTATCAAAAAAATCAAATGTTTAGGGAACGCAAAGAAACCTAGAACTTTTCTAGTTCATGATGTTGTTACATAGTTACATAGTAGATAAGGTTGAAAAAAGACGTACGTCCATCAAGTTCAACCTATGCTAAATTTAGACAACAGATACTTTATCCTATATCTATACTTACTTGTTGATTCAGAGGAAGGCAAACAACAAACCCTATTAAGGGGAAAAATAAATTCCTTCCTGACTCCAATAATTGGCAATCGGATTAATCCCTGGATCAACATCCTTCCCATGTATACTTATTTGGTATATCCCTGTATACCTTTCCCATCTGAAAAGATGTCCAACCTTTTTTTGAACAAATCTATTGTATCTGCCATCACAGTCTCCATGGGTAATGAATTCCACTTTTTAACTGCCCTTACTGTAAAGAACCCTTTCCTTTGTTGCTGGTGAAATCTCCTTTCCTCCAACCTAAAGGGATGGCCCCGAGTCCTTTGTACTGCCCGTGGGATTAAAAATGGTTCTTTTGAAAGCTCCTTGTATTGTCCCAGAATATATTTGTATATAGTTATCATATCCCCTTTTAGACGCTTCCTTTTCTAATGTAAATAATTCGAATTTAGCTAGCCTCTCATCATAAGTCGGATTGTCCACCCACTTTATTAATTCGGTTCGCTCTCATTAGCTGAATCGCACACATGCCCGCTGAAAAATCAATTTCGATTGACTTCCAGCAATCGCGATCAAGCCGTTGCTCTGTCGCTCTGTCGCATCGCTCCTTCTATAGGCGCACACAACGAATTCAATACACTTGTTTTGACGCAACGTCGCATGGCCGCCGCCGGGACTATAAGCGCGGCCTAAGGGTGTTAGGGGTGATGTGGCAGGCAATGGACGGGACAACTGCCTAAATGAGGTACTGTGACCACAAGGGAGCAACTTCATGAGCCAAACAAAATAACTACATAGCTATACACTAACTGCATTAATTAAAGTTGCCCAAAAGCTAAATAAAACAAAATTGACACGCAAGGCAATAGCAGAACTGTAGAGAATGCCCACTACAAAAAAAGGCTGCAGCAGTTGAAAGCACAATCCAGATGTTTTGGGTGCCTGAGGCAGGGCCCAAGCACAAGGGTGCAGTAGGCTCACGAGCGCCTTCTGGCTCTCTGCAAGGCTCACCTGTGCAGGGGAAAGAAAGGGAACCCGAAATGACTGAAGGCCAGGTAGAATATGCCACAAAGCAGATCTTAGCGACAAAATATGTACAAAAGCTGCTGACAGACCTGACGCTAATGCTTAAAACGAACGGTCTGAAATTTAAAATGGACATTACTACTTTGGGAGACAGGGGGGATGAGCTGGAAAAAGAAGCCAGTACAGTCTTAACAGTTCAGGAGTATGTAACTCATAAATTACAGGACCAGGAAGAGACTATGCAAAATATGCCTGCATATAGAGGACCTGGATAATAGAGGGGGACGTTCTAACATAAGAATTAGGGGTATACCGAAAATGGTAGAACCCCAAGAGCTGGTCTCATATCTACAAAAGCTATTCTCCCATGTGACTGACAAATCACAGAACGGATCTGGAAGATGGACAGGGCATACAGAGCACTTAGACCCAGACCATCAGATCCCCCAAGAGACACGGTAATTAAAATGCAAGACTTTACTGACGAGAAAAAAAGGCCAGAGGCATTAACAATACAGGCATACCCCGCTTTATGTACACCCGCTTTACGTACACTCACAAGTACGTACATTTATTTTTAGTTACACCATACCCCTGTGTACGTACGCATGCTTCGCGAGGGGGCGGCGTGCGTGCGCACCTCTCATTAATACTGCAACCTCCTTCATTGTGGTCCCTAACTGAGCGGGAGTGCAGGTAAGGGGGAACGGGGCCAGGTGGCAGGGGGAACGGGGAGATCGGGCACGCAATCAATCAGCAGCTATAGCAGTGATTCCGCCCGCACTGCAGCTCCTGGCTCTTCTCCCTCCGCTCTCCTCCCACCTCCCTCCTGCTCTCCTCCTCCCTCCTCCCTCCTGCCCCTCCCTCCTCCTCAGAGCACGCTCTAGCCTCCTGCTGCTGCTGCTGTAGAATGGAACTTTGCATGTGAGTTACGGGCTACGGGGGAGGAGGAGGTGCTCTTCTACTGCATTCTGTGCTTGTGTGTGTCTGTGTCTGAGTGTGTGTGTGGCTGTGTGTGTGTGTGTGTGTGTGTGTGTGTCTGTGTGTCTCTCAGTGTGTGTGTGTCTCTCAGTGTGTGTGTGTCTCTGTGTGTGTGTGTCTCTCAGTGTGTGTGTGTGTGTGTGTCTCTGTGTGTGTGTGTGTGTCTGTGTGTGTGTGTGTCTGAGTGTGTGTGTGTGTGTGTGTGTGTGTGTGCGTGTCTGAGTGTGTGTGCGTGACTGATCAAGGACCTGAGTAAGGCCGTGCGGATAGTGCCGGCAATTCCGCCCAAAAACAAACACATTGCCGCCGCCGCCGCGTGCGCTTATAGTAAGTGCGACAGCGGCAATGCGACGAAGCGGACTTTGGAAGGCGGGAATATTTGATTTTTCAAGGGCTGTCGCCTCATGTGACAGCCCCTAAACAAATTAAATGCCCGGGAGCCCGCGACGCCGCCGCAAAGCGAAATATAACTTTCGCTAGCGGCCTAAGGAAGCACAGCATTGTAAAACACTGTACTGTACTGTATTGTTTTCACCAAAGTCACAAATCAAAGTCCCAAAAATATATCAGTCAGTCAAATAAATGCACCTCACCTTCATGCCCTTTCAGTAAAAATACAGTACAGTAGAAGATATGCCCTCTCCTTCAGCCTTCCTACATATTTTTAAAATAATTTTCCATTCATCAATGTTGTATCTGTCAGCACTTATAAGAAAAATCAGCTGACATTAAAAAATTTATTTTAATAAAGCCTACTGTATTTATTTTGGTTACAAATGCATTATTTACATCAGTTATGCACGTATATGATGTTTGCAGTACAGAACATGCATTGTAAAGTGGAAAAAAGGGAGTGCTTCACTTTAAGTACATTTTCGCTTTACATACTGTACATGCTCCGGTCCCATTGCGTATGTTAAAGCGGGGTATGCTGTATAGAGTTTGAGGGGGCCAAGATCCAGCTGTATAACGATCTCTCCACGTTAACCCTGCAGCACGTAGAGAAATTAAGGAAATTACCGTGCACCTTCAAAAAGCCAACGTGAGATACAAATGGAGATTTCCTACCAAACTGATAGTTATACAACAAGGGAAAGTTTCTGTCCTCCGATACGGAGAAAACCCCACTAACGTTTTTGAAAGACTTAATATTCCAGGACCCAAAACAAGTAAAGAATCACAGCACTCCATGACGCCAGGAACCACCTGATTCCACCCATAGCGGAGAGAACAACAATAGGTTGATGTGGGCAGTAAGAAGAACAGAAATACCAATGATAACAGCGGTCAGCAGAACAGGGACAGGAGGAGCTTGCAGGACAAAACAGAGACCACTGAGTGAAGAAGAGTAACTATTATAATTATACATGAAATGATCGATATAACAGAGAGTATTGACTACGTACTTTTATGTCCAACCGTCAGACTGTCCGATTAGAGGTCTGTACTATGCAACTGTGACAGGGTAAATAAAAGCCACCAGCTATATGCCTGGAAAACCTATGTCTAGTCTGCAGTGCAGCACTGACTAGGTTAACTTCAGCTGGGAACCTCAGGACAATTAGTTGGATCCCAGCTGCCTAATCAAGGTGTGTTAAAACCCCAGGCTGTAGACACATGGTGCTGGCTGTTGAGGAGAGAGGAGTAAGTTGCTGAAGAGATTACTGATACAAGGTCTGTTAGCAAAGTAGATGAATTGTGAACTGTCTGTCCCCTGCATAGAAAAAGGGTAGCTACCTTATTTATAGACTGTCTGCTAAAGAGAAACTGTTTTGTTTGGTTTGCTGAAGAAAAAAGCCATTTTCTTTTGTTTGCTGATGAAAAGCCATTTTTTCTTTTGTTTGCTGATGAAAAGCTATTTTTTGTTTTTGTGTGCTGTATATCTTTTAAGGCTAAATAAATAAGCCTTGTCAAGAAACCCACATGTGTAGTTGCATGTACCCTTCAACAGCAACGCTGTGGATATGAGATTAGAGCAGAATTTTAATATTACCAAGATTAGAATACCAAAAGACCCGAGTATTATACTGCTAAACAGAGGAGTCAAGGGGCACAGAATTAGGAAATCTCTATTAATACACATGCTAAATGCAGCAAGATGTGCCATCGCTGCCAACTGGAAAAAGTTGGAGTCACCCACTATGGGACAATGGGAGTCGAGAGTAAGGGAGGTCATGAAAATGGAACAACTATCAAATATAACCACTGACACTAGGTCAATTTGAACTCTATTGACTGCCATGGACAGATGTTACTGCTAATAGAACACTGTGAGAGGATTTGGAAGTGGACACACTTGCCATGGTGAGAATAATAATAATTTCACCTTGAGAAAGAGATAACGCTTGAAACGTGTAGGTGGCGGCATTTTTGCCTGTGTATGCTGTGTGTTTCCATGCCGCTAATAAATTAGCTTTGTTTTTCACTTTGGGAATGCTCTCCCTGCCTTTTTGATAATTTCTACCTGCTGGAAAGTAGTGCTTTGTCTTTTTTGGTTCCTGTTTCTGCATTTGAATTAAGACATCAGCACACCTGTACCTGAGGACGTGGAGGACGTTAATCATCACCCAAGGATGCTACACTACATGTGAGTCCTTAAGAATTATATCTCTTCTACCTTTCATCACACTATATAATTTCATATATGTGTCTGGACACTTTATTGTGTGTATACCTTACTACAATGCCAAGTGGGATACTACCAGTTGATTGGTTTTATAGGAGATGACCTCATTTATTGATACCTAAAGGGTACTCCAGCTAAAGGATTCCAATTATCTTTATTGTATATACTTGCTCACGCTGAGCATTGCACAATTTGTGTACAAATATTTAGGGGATTGACTTGTTTCTAGTTTCTATTTAATTTTTTAATTTTGTTTTGTCTAATTACAATTTTTTTTTATTTATGTCGTTTTTTTGGATCGTTTATTTTGTGTTTGTTTTTATTATTAATGCTGTCAGTTAATGTGTTATTGTATATCCTGTACTCTAATGTATAACTCACTTTATATGATATTATATAATAAGTCTGAGTATTGTTGACTAGACAGCAGAGTGAAAAAGTGTAAAAATGCCGATATGTCTTTTTTTTGTTTTTAAGTTGCGTTGTATTGTTTTGTATATGTTAAATGTTATAAAAATGTGGATTATAAATAAAGAATTTACAAAAAAAAGAAATTAATAAATCAGAATGGTCTCAACTGGACAAGAAGGTTCCAACATCAAGAAAATTCTCCAAGATGTACCCCTTTGAACAAATGTATGTGCGTCGGATGCAGCAATATGCAGATTTGCCAGGACATCCGAATTTAGACGGATAGTGGGTTTCTTTAGGAAATTGTTTGTGGTGGAAGGAGTATCCTGCAGACCAGCGATAGCCATAATATCCGTCTCCAGTGACATAAAATTATGGATTTCTAATGTCGAAAGGGCACTTGAGAAGGGAGTGAAAAGATCTTCCATAATCCGTGCGCTTTCAGAAATGAAGCTAGTGTAGCCCTCTCTCCCCCTAAATAAAGAGACTACTGTTACCTGTTGGCTCACAGAGGACCCAAGCCTCTGCCACGGGGAGCCTGGGGTGGTATAATTATCGTCTTGGTGCAGCGCCTCCACCTGCGAGGGATCCCGGCATAGTGGGAGAAGCCCCTCACAGGAACCAATCGTAATAAATAGAACCAAAAGTTTTCTTCTTCCCTCCTAAGACCTAGAGTTCTTAGGGGTTCAATTACAGATCTCAAAAGGAATAGTCAGTCTTCCAAAGACAAAGCCCAATAGTCAAAATAAAGAAATAGCGACAATCTGCAGATTTGAATTGTATGAAGCTGATCAGCACTCTATCTTCGACCATACAAATTGCCATGGGGTTGCGATGGCACAAGCATTTGTTCCAATTATATTTAATTTGTCAATGGGACAAACAGAAAATGAATCGCTTCAGAAAATGTACCTGTCATAACAGGTAAATGAATTCCTGATCTGGTGGGAAGAAGTACGGCCATACATTGCGAGACCTAGAATGGATCTTGCTAACAACAGACGCAAGTGGGACAAACTGGGGGACCCAACTTGGCTCTCTCCCTCGGCCTAAAGAAATTGACCAGAAATTAGTCAAGACGCCCGCAAATATTTTTACAATGAGAGCAGTGCTGGAAGCGATGATCTTTTTCTCTCAAGAAATCAAAGGGAAAGCTTAAAGGTCAGATCAGACAATCTCACCACAGTAAGAGATTTCCCCTATATTCAAGTGAATATTCAGAGAAACATCTGAAAGACCACACAGCTGTGCATAATTCGGGAAAACTAAATTCACAGGCAGACTTCTAAGTCGGCAAACTGTGGCCCCAGGGGATTAGTCCCAGTCAGACATCTTTCTCAAGACAGTTCAGGAATCGGGAAGACCTCAGGATGAGTTGATGGCTTCAGGCAAAATCAGGACGTTGACAGCATTTTGCTCAATAATGTGTCACCCGAATGCTTCTTATACGGACGCCCTCTCATTCAGATTGGAGTTCAGCCTAGCCTACATATTTACTCCAGTACCTCGAACAAGGCACAATGTTTAATTCCAAACCAGAGAGTTTGGTTTTGATGACCTGGAGGTTGAGCGTGGCCTGCTTTGCAAAAGAGGCTCAACTTTCTTGGATATTAAAACTTTAATGCAAGAAAGAAAGGCATCTACTTCCAAAGTGTATCACGGGTAACAGCAGCGTTTTATTGGTGCAAACTCTCTAATACCGATTATTGGAATCCATCTATACTGTAGCATCAATCTTGAAATGTTGGCAAAGAGGGTTTTGAACTGGAAGTCAGTACCAGCTCATTGAAAGTTCCAGTTTCGGCACTGTCTGCCTTACTGGGCAAGCAGTTGGATATTCTAAATTTGATAGCATGTTTTTCTCTGGTTATGTATCGGATAAAGCCACAGGTCAGGGTACCACTTCCCCGTGGGATCTGCCCCTGCTGTTACAAGAACTCACGTTTGAGCCACTCCAACAGGCTTAGCTGATGAACCTAACTTGGAAGGCGGTACTATTGGTGGTGGTCACATCAGCTAGAAGAATTGGTGAGCTACAAGCTCTGTCAATAAAAGAACCTTTCCTGGTAGTCCATGTCACGGGAGACCAGGTATTTACATCTATTTACCGGGATCATTCACTGAGCAAAACAAGATAGTAAAACAAATTGTAATTTATTCCATAGAAACAGGCGTACACACAGTGGATTACAAAATACAGAAGAAAACACACTTACTGAGGTCTGGGTTTTTAGGTTGACCGGGACTTGTCCCGAAATGTCCTGGAACTCAAATCGGCGTGAAGTTCCATACGCCACTGCTCTCTATTTGTCCGGAGATGCCAAAATACCTTAACCGGGAGTTAGAACCAAACATCCTGAAACTGTTTTCGGCTTGCAATCCCAACCGCGACCGCTCTCAGAATTTGGCCCCGAAAAGTGGGATTTAGAAAATTTCTCGCGTTCAAATTTCGGAAGTCGACTAGCTGCTATTTCTCCAAGAGCATCTTTTGGTGTTTCAAATTTACCGCTGCTCTTCTCGCGCTTAGAATCTCTCGTCCAGATTGGCTGAGGGTTTCTTATAGTATTTCAGAGTTCATTCATGAAATACTACAGCCAATCCGTGTGTGGGAAGAATCCTACCAGCCTATCAGAGCGCTGTCAATCTATCTAAGATGGGCAAGCATGGATTCAGATTCTGACAAGGGCAAGCACCAACCTGGCACCTCTGCCAGATGTCAGGCAGAAGCCACCAACTGAGTTAGGCTCCTCACTGTCTGGGTTGGGCAAATGGTGGTCTGATGACTTTCATTCATCCCAGGACGTAAGTACTTGAGCCTAACTCCGGTACCCAAATGGCTTTCACACTTGGACACCTCTGAGGCTTTCATGTCCAGGACCCGAGCAGACTTGATGGCACCAAGCTTGGTAGCTACATGGTTTCTCAGAACCGTGGACCTGGAAGTCCCCAGCTCATATACTGTGCACAAGCATTTATACACTTTAAACATACCTGTTTAATAAAATATGCTTTACACTGTTTAAGTTTTTTGGTTATGAGGGATAGAATGAGAATCTATACTTTTATTCCCACTAGTGCAAATGGGTTGGTGCAACGCACAGCAAAAAAAGGGGGTGATGGCAGGTCTGGCAAAAATGTTTCTTTATTGGGTGGACATAAAAACAGAAGGCTGCAACCTTCTACGCGTTTCGTGCAGACAAATTGCACTTTATCAAGAAGTGTATCAACATGGTATACATCAGGTATATATAGGGGCACAGTCTGCCGATTTTGGCGCCAAAACTCTCTAATTACAAACCTCAAGCCCCTTAAACTGCTTAAACAATTAATGTATATCTGTTAGGGCATGTGGGGATGGCTAATTACCTGTTGGCACTCGCAGGAGAGCCGCCTCCAGACACCCAGCTCGGTGACACGCACCGCACTGCAATGGAGGGCCAAATCTCGCGAGATGCGCCTCATGCTAGCCACGTTCGTTCCGCGCATGCGCAGAGCAAAGTATGTCATGAAGCAGTCAGGAATCACAAGGGCAATGCCCACAGAGTACTATGTGCTCGCGCATGCGTCCCCATGCCCGTTGGTGACTGGTAAAATGTAATAACCCCACCACATAATGAGGATGTTGATGGAGATGCCTGTAAACATATTGACACTCACATCAATTATCCAAAGTGCAGTGGGGAGGAAACAAGAGGAGGGGTAGGGAGGGGGGGGAGAGGAGGAGGGGGGGGGGGGGGGAGGGGAAAAGGGGGGGGGAAAAAAGAAAAAGGATAATAAGAAAAAGAAATAGATGGGTAAGGGGAAAAAGAACAAAGGAGACGTAGAAAAGAAGAAAAAGGGAGAGAAGGAAAGGAAAAGATAAATAATGGGAGAAAATAAAAGAAGAGAAAATAGAGTTGAGAGTGAGGGGGAGAAGGGAAAGAAGGAGGGGGGAGGGGGAAAGGGGAAGAAGGAAAAGAAAGAAAAAAGGGAAAGAAAAAGGGGGGGAAAGGGGGGGGGGAAAGGAGAAGGGGAAAAAGGAAGGAAAAGAGCTGGGGGGATAAAAGAAAGAAGAGAGAAAAACAAGAAGAAAAAGAGAAAAAAAGAGAAAAAAAGGGAAAAAGAGAAAATTATTTGAGAGAGAGGGAAGTAGGGATGGGAAAACTAAATATTCTAAAGTGTATGCATTGTTCATGTTGGGGGCCAAATTGGGCAGACTGCACATCGCCTATACAAAACATACATTGATTGTGAACTTAAAAACAAAAAATATACATATATAATCAAACATAGTATAACATTATTGTGAAATTCTAACTTATACCTATATTAAAAACATATAAGCAGCCTTCCAGAAGAACAAAGGATGACTAATAAATGGAAAATACATATATTCTGTTTTTTAAGATTTTTCTTAAACTGTGTAAGGAGAAAAGTTGCATACATTAACACTTATTCAGTTTGTCCAATAATTGGGAATGTGGTTAGACTTAAGTTGCTGATAATTGCCCCCCTAATAATTTCAGTCCAAAACATTCTTTGAACATTATAGATTACTTGGTCAAATACAAAGACACAAAATTGTTACGGTTAGTGCACCTAATGTATCGATGACCTTGGAGCGATGAGACTATGCACACTACATAACTATCTAGAGAAATCTGACCATAGATTATTTCAGAAAATGATTAATGCTCCATTCAATGTTAATTCCATCTGGATAACGGGTTTTTAGCATGAAAATCCAGAATGATTCCCTACAATCTAAGCGTTGTGTCAAATCGCCGCCCCTCATTTTGGGTAAAATTCTCTCAATTCCCATAAATGAAAAGCTTTCGGGGCCGCCCTTGGCGCATTCTATGAAGTGCTTGGAGACCGGGTGCGCCAAGTCTCCTCTCTTAATGAGTCTAAAATGCTCTTGCATTCTAGTCTTGAGGGACCTTGTTGTCCTTCCGACATATCTCTTCCCACAGCCACAACTTATTACATAGACCACAAAGGATGTGTTACAATCAATAAAGTTGTTAATGTTGAAGCGTCTATGTGGGCTGTGGGAAGAGACAAATCTGGAGGGTTTCATGTACCGACACATATTGCAATTATTGCACCTGAAGGAGCCCTTTGTATTGAATGTGTTTGTATTGGTCCTAATATCTGGGATGACACTCGGAGATAGGTAATTGGCAATGGTCTTAGCCTTCCTGTAGACTATTTTGGGTCCCATTTTGGTATACTCCCCCAGGATGGGATCCATACGTAGTAGACCCCAATGTTTGTTGATTATTTTATTTACTTGGCCGCTGGCCTTACTGTATTGGGAAATAAACAAGGGGGATGTGTTTCCCAATTTTTTATTTCTAGCTTTACCACTTTTTTGACTAACATCCCTCGTCCTTGACTCCCTGGTGGGAAGCAGTGTATCTCTATCTATTTCCATTACTTCTCCCACTATGGATTCCAAGGCCTCCCTGTCGTAACCCCTTTCTAGAAACCGATTGGTGAGAGCCTCAGACTGAGTCAGGAAACCATCTAGTGTAGAACAGTTCCTCCTCAGTCTGAGGTACTGGCTTTTGGGAATGCCAGTAATCACTGATCTGGGGTGACAACTGTCCGCCCTAAGAATGGTATTTCTGGAATTACTTTTTCTAAAGGTGTCTGTTTGAATTTTTTGGTCCATATCCACATAAAGTAGAATGTCCAGGAAGCTGATGTGGTGTGCATTGAAGTTGGTGGTAAATTGAATATTAAGATCATTATTGTTAACATATTCAAAAAATGCTTCTAATGTGTCAGTGCTCCCGTGCCAAATTATAATCAAATCATCGATGAAACGTTTGAAAAAAACAATATTGTGTCTAAATCTATTAGTGGCATTGTATATGAAAACGTGCTCCCACCACCCCATAAACAGATTAGCATAAGAGGGGGCAAAACTTGTCCCCATTGCTGTTCCCCGTTGTTGTAAATAAAATTGGTGCTCAAAAAGAAAATAATTGTGTGTGAGAAGAAAAAGAATAGATTCCGTGATAAATGTGGTCATTAACATAGAGCTTCCTGGACATTCAATGAAGTGGCGAACAGCTGCTAACCCCAGATCGTGCTCAATGATTGTGTACAGGGAGACCACATCCATAGTTACCCACAGGTAATCAGATTTCCATGGGATATCCTGTAATTGTACCAACAAATCACCAGAGTCAAGGACGAAGGAGGGCAAGGCCCTCACAAAGGGTTGCAAATAGGCATTAACATAACGGGATAA